>JAODAC010016392.1:0-21450 GCA_027575185.1 Mimaenictus wilsoni | reverse complement strand
TACCGAAATAATATATAAACTTAGGAATAGACTAAACAACTTGGCGTCATACATAAAAAAGGCTCAAAATTGCCACGACGTTCGCAACAACGGGGATATTTCTGCCCAGGGAGCATTCCAAAATTTATTTAATGTTCCTTTGCACTACTACATAAAGGGGGACCCCACGTTTCGAGTTGAATCTATTCCAAGAGGGATCCCCCTCCAAATTGGGTCAAATTTGATCCCAAGATAGCCCTGGGATCGTCCCTCCTTTCGAGGTGCGTCAAATGTAAATGGGTCAACTGCATAGTGCCACCAAATTTTGAAATCGTTAAAAGTATGCCACAACAAATGGTTGGGAATGAATACTTTATCTGGAGCGGTGATTCTTATATAAATATGTAGCCTTACTTACAGTCAAGATATATTCGTTCGGATAAATCGTCGACGCCCCGTTAACTTTGAGTTTGCCACATCGGTTGTATAGGGATTGGCGCCCTCCCAACACGTTAGTTTCCCCTCGTCTGACCATGGCACATGTGTTAGCATATCGTCGAACCTTTTTCCTTCTTCAGGACTTGGGATAGTGTGGAGTGCGAGATCTTCATTTTAGCATTACCCAGAATCGAACCCCGGATATTTTGTATTACAACGCATGTGCGAAACCATTACGCCACCCACTTCACATTTTTCGATTTAAGTGGATTTAAAAAATAATTATGTGTGGTATCTATACTATATATATCACCCTAGTTTTTGACGTCGGTTTTATGACCAGGCCAAGGTGTGGGAGTGAGGAACAAGGAAGAAAGGTGTGGATGGGGAACGAATATATGGAATGTGTGTTATGTCGAGGTGGGGAGCATACCTGGGAGCATATGTGTGTCTGCGAAGGGGTGAATGGTTTGGGATGTGAGAGAGGGTAGGTAAGAGAGTGGTTGGGAGAGGGAGGGGAGAGTGTCACAATACTGAGGTAAATTGTGAAGGAGAAATGGTAACGGTGCAGAGGGATGATCAAATAGGGAGGGTGGGATGAAATACCACGGATGGCGAAGCATATGTAAAGTTTTCGAAAACCTGAGTATTTTCAAAAATCATAATAGGTGCACATGTACTTTATTCACTTTATTTTGTCTTATTGTTATGGATTATATTATTGTTTTATTTATTTATTTTATGAAGTCTATTGGCGGTAAAATGTAACATGGTGTAAAAGATGAATGCCAATAAAGGTCTAACTACGACTACTAATAAAATTTGAACAGAAAGACGCAAATTCTCCCGTTTTCTGGTTTTCTCACATGTAATTTTTATGTACCACGTATGATATGTATGGCAATACTAATATTATTTTTTAAGAATTGTACTAAATTGTTTTTATTTTCTTTTTCAGGAGAGGTGGAAAGACTCCTCCGCGAATACACGCAAAACCAAGAAATGGTGCGCAATATCGGCTCGCACTACTACCAAATTATTTATCCGGTGCAATTGCGCCAGCACAAGAAGATGGGCATCTCCACACGGGAGATAGGGTCGTCTAAGGTACGAAAAGCGAGGAGTACGGTATGTCATTGCACATTTCACCATTCATTCTATAAATACCAAGCAAAATAACCACTGAACCATTTCATTCTCTTCTTTACCCTGAGTTACATCAATTTCTATCGATGTTTCAATTGCCTCACTACCTCTGGCTATATTTATCGACAAAAGAAAAGGATCTCTACTTAGAATCACGTTCTCATTTCTAATTCACGATCTGACAATAATCTGAAGTGAATTCCCAATGATTTACGAGCCGCGTGCGGCGATAATTAGGAAACTTTCGCAATTGCGACAAACTGTCGTTAAATTTACGACAGTGAAATGTGATAGTGCATGGTGCTATCACATTCAACAACCACCGGGCATCAAAAACTAATTTCAGTTTTTCCAATTCATTATGTTTGTAGTATGCGTATTTTATCTTGTTTTTAATATAATTAATTATGAGGTGTAATCCCTTGGTATCGGAGGTATCACTGAAATCCAACATTTCACATCGGATTTGCTACGATTCTGCTCTGTTCTATTTCGTTCATTTTGCTTGGACCTCGACAAGAAGACTCCCGGACAGTAATTTATACAAAAGATGTTCGTAATCCTGACGTATTAGTGTCGGCGAGATTGTCTTAATACATCTCCAGACGGTCGCCAAGATATTCCACGAACATAATTCCAAATTAATCTTTTTGTTCTAAGCTTTTCCTGGAAGCCAGCACTATGCTGATGCTATAAAGGAAATATAACATACAATGAAAAACGGAACTGTTGCCATCTTGTTCATATCTTTTTTTTTTGGGAATATATTAATATTTCTTCTAAATACTTGAATCTGATACTAAATATGTTTTTAATGAAATATACTAATTCAGTTCGGTATTATATATGTACAGTTATCAAACAAGTATTTTATTAACGTTTATAAAATGAATTGAATCAAAATTAATTGAATATGAATGGATCGATATCCATTCATATTCATATTCTCGGCAGATTGATTTGAGTAGTTGTAAAAGCACATACCGCTCGTTGAATTGTTGAAGCGTCTAACGAAAATATCGAAGAATTTAAATTTTTGATATTCCTGTTCCTAGAGCTTTAATATACTGTATCAAATCACATTACACTATGTAATAATTAAAGAGGACTAGTACTAATGTACATAGTCCATTTGACAGCATATACAGAGAAGATTAGACCGAATACCTATTGGAAGCCTTTTATTCTTATGTATGTACTTATTAGATCAGCGAATATAGAAAGGTTTAGCCGCGAATACAGGAACTTAGCCACGAATGAATGAAGCGCGAATAAGGAGCTTTTTCTGTACTATAGTTATCTTTCAAAACAATTTGCAGATTTTCAATAGTATTTCATGAGCTAACTTTATCCTTTGAATTCGTCTTTCTAATTTCTCCAGACTGTCGCCAAGATATTCCACGTTCATAATTCCAAATTAATCTTTTTGCTCTAAGCTTTTTCCTGGACGCCAGCACTATGCTGCTGCTATAAAGAAAATATAACATACAATGAAAAACGGAACTGTTTCCATCTTGTTCATATCTTTTTTTGGGAATATATTAATATTTCTTCTAAATACTTGAATCTGATACTAAATATGTTTTTAATAAAATATACTAATTCAGTCCGGTATTATATATGTACAGTTATCAAACGTATTTAATTGACGTTTCTAAAATGAATTGAATCAAAATTAGTTGAATATGAATGGATATCGATCTCGGCAGATTGATTTGAGTAGTTGTAAAAGGCACATACCGCTCGTCGGATTGTTGAAGTGTCTAACGAAAATATCGAAGAATTTAAATTTTTGATATTCCTGTTCCTAGAGCTTTAATATACTGTATAAAATCACATTACACTATGTAATAATTAAAGAGGAATAGTACTAATGTACATAGTCCATTTGACAGCATATACAGAGAAGATTAGACCGAATACCTATTGGAAGCCTTTTATACTTATGTATGTACTTATTAGATCAGCGAATATAGAAAGGTTCAGCCGCGAATACAGGAACTTAACCACGAATGAATGAAGCGCGAATAAGGAGCTTTTTCTGTACTATAGTTACCTTTCAAAACAATTTGCAGATTTTCAATAGTATTTCATGAGCTAACTTTATCCTTTGAATTCGTCTTTTTAATTTCTCCAGGCTATCGCCAAGATATTCCACGTTCATAATTCCAAATTAATCTTTTTGCTCTAAGCTTTTTCCTGGACGCCAGCACTATGCTGCTGCTATAAAGAAAATATAACATACAATGAAAAACGGAACTGTTGCAATCTTGTTCATATCTTCTTTTTGGGAATATATTAATATTTCTTCTAAATACTTGAATCTGATACTAAATAGGTTTTTAATGAAATATACTAATTCAGTCCGGTATTATATATGTACAGTTATCAAACAAGTATTTTATGGACGTTTCTAAAATGAGTTGAATCAAAATTAGTTGAATATGAATGGATATCGATCTCGGCAGATTGATTTGAGTAGTTGTAAAAGGCACATACCGCTCGTCGGATTGTTGAAGTGTCTAACGAAAACATCGTAGAATGTAAATTTTTGATATACCTGTTCCTGGAGCTTTAAATATACTGTGTAAAATCACATTGTACTATGTTATAATTAAAGAGGACTAGTACTTCCTAGGCCAGATTCAATAACAACACTAATTTAGATTCTTCCTGAAATTATTACAGACCTTAGGATTTTCAGCATTACTTCATCGTACGTCGTTGCACTGATTCGTCCAATGCTTCTTTTATGTTTATGATGCCTTTTGCTGTTTCAGTTCTTCCAACATGCCATATTATCCAATTTGAAGGTTCGTCTAATGTACATAGTCCATTTGACAGCATATACAGAGAATATTAGACCGAATACCTATTGGAAGCCTTTTATTATTATGTATGTACTTATTAGATCAGCGAATATAGAAAGGTTTAGCCGCGAATACAGGAACTTAGCCACGAATGAATGAAGCGCGAATAAGGAGCTTTTTCTGTACTATAAGTTATCTTTCAAACTAATTTGCGGATTTTCAATAGTATTTCATGAGCTAACTTTATCCTTGGAATTCGTCTTCCTAATTTCTCCAGACTGTCGCCAGGATATTCCACGTTCATAATTCTAAATTAATCTTTTTGCTCTAAGCTTTTTCCTGGTCAGCTACTATAAAGAAAACATAACATGCAATGAAAGAGCGAAACTGTTGCAATCTTGTTTATATTTTTTTGGGAATATATGAATATTTCCTCTAAATACTTGAATTTGTTATTAAATATCTTTCTAATGAAATCTACTAATTCAGTTCGGTATTATATATGTACACATATCAAACAAGTATTTTATTGACGTTGGTAAAATGAATTGAATCAAAATTAGATAAATATGAATGGATATCGATCTCGGCAGATTGATTTGAGAAGTTGAAAAAAGCACATACCGCTCGTCGGATTGTTGAAGTATCTAACGAAAATGTTCCTAGAGCTTTAAATATACTGAATAAAATCACATTGCACTAAGTGATATTTAAAGAGGACTAGTACTTCCCAGGCCAGATTCAATAAGAATACAAATTTAGATTCATCCTGATATTAACGCAGACATTAGCATTTTCAGCATTACTTTATCGTGCGTCGTTAAAATGATTCGTCCCATGCTTCTTTTATGTTTATTATGCCTTTTGCTATTTAAATTTCTAACAACATGCCGTATTATCCCATTTGAAGGTTCGTCTAATGTACATGGAAGTCTTTTATTATTACGTATGTACTTATTAGATCAGCGAATATAGAAAGGTTTAGCCGCGAATACAGGAATTTAGTAGCGAATGAATGAAGCGTGAATAGGGAGCTTTTTCCTTGCTAAAAGTTATCTTTCAAAACAATCTCTGCAGATTTTCGATAGTATTTCATGAGCTAACTTTATCCTTTGAATTCGTCTTTCAGTATGTACTCAGAAAGACTGGATATAAAGGAAATATTTGAGCAGCAATAAATTACTGATACAATGATTATTTTTAGAAAAAATTATATCTTTCAGATGCCGATATATAACTTACATATATCAAGTGTTCTATGCAAAAATAATATTCAAAATTAATACATTCCCTTTAAGTTTTTCTTACCTGCAAACAAACCATCAGTGTTGACATATAGATAACATGACAACCACGCCGAAAAATATTAGATTTTTCTTTGCTACGATTGAGACTACACTCGAATCAAACGTATTTGGAGTCCTGCGTTTTTTTCTGGTTTCCCTTCCGTCGGTGTCGGATGTAAATTGAAAATCCATGTCGTGCGTGTCTCGGGTGTCCCGCCAGATGTATTTCCCTCAGAAGCTGTGCCAAATTAGAAAATATAGGTTCTGCAAGGTTTGCTCAAACGACAGGCGTGCACGCAAAAAATAGAAACGCGCTTTGTGCGTGTCGTGTTTCTCGTTAGCCGTCGATATATATTTTTTGTTGCTCGATCTTTGGCGGCCGCTTTTTGCCGTCTTTCATTTTCGTCGCTTTCGGATTCAGGGGCTCCTTTGTGTGTTGGTGGTACTCGTAGTTCAACGAGACTACGCACGAGCGAAAATATCACCGCCAGCTGTTGTTTCAGGCGTGAAAAGTGTCAATCATTCACTGTTCGGCACACGGCCGGAGGGTGGGCTGAGCATTTTCTGCTTCTCATTTTCGCACAACCGGTCAATGTTTGTGTTTGGTGCACAATTACGTGTTTTTTTTTCTACACCCGGCTCCTCCACCAAATACCCGAAATTGTAAATATAAAAAAGAATTCATATCATAAAACATAGTGGATATCCAGAGATTGTTTAAAATAATTTTAAAAAATCGAGCCTTTATTATTCTCTGTAGGGATGTATAGTAAAAGGAACTCTTCTTCTTATCAATTGTATTTGCCTCAAATATGACTAATTTCATGGAAAAAGAAATGAATAGGGCTAATGACCATAGTAGTCGATGGTGTTACTCTATGGCATGAAAGGCTGGGGATTAAATGAAGGAACAGTGGCGGTTCTTAAAGGACTTATTTGGACTGGACCGGTGACCGCCTATATACCATATCGTGCTGCACGAAACAGAAAGGATGAGTCTGGCAAATGATAATTGGTAAGGAATGATTAGGAGTGGTGTGTGAGAAAAAGGGAAAATGCGTGAAAGAACCAAAGAAGGTTAGCAAACCAGAAAATGGGGGTATAGCAAACAGCTTTTGGTGGACTCCTCGAACAGCTTGTAAGAAGATATCAAGCTCGTCAAGCATGAGGACAGCGAAAGGTTGGGTTTATAAGAGAAACGTGTAATAGCAAGGGTGAAATGTGGAACGGGGGCGAAAGGTATGCATTCAACCAGGGTATTGAATGTGAGGGTGAAAGGAGTAATCAAAGCAACAGTCAGCAAAGTCGTACAAGAAAAGAACCGAAGGAAAAGCTAGAGAAATGGGATTCAAACCAATCAAACATACATCAACAACTTTGGTTTATTCTTCTCTTGTGAAACGTGGTTTAATACAACAAAATACTGACTGAATCTCAATTAAAGTCACGTATCCATATTCTATTAAGGATTTATTGTTCTTCAGATCCAGAATATCAAATATATCGCCTTCAGCTCAGACAAGTCATACTAGCCAGCAAACGGTGCCGATTTCGCAAGCCGCAGATTCAGCTATGATGCTATGATGCTACTATGAACACATTACATAAATGGTTAATGTAGAACTATGTCATCTACCAGTTCGGTTATACACTACCTTACATAATCGAACTGCACAACTAATCTAATGAGAGTCCATCTAATCTATCTAATGAGAGTTGGTACAGTCAAACCTGCCATATACGGAAAGTCACGGGGCCATTTTGTCCATTACTGATAGGTTTCTGCGTATGAAAGGAGATGACATATTAATTCGATTCGACAAAGGTTGACACATGTTTTTTTTTATGTCAAGGGGAGCAAAAAATGTATTTTTATCATTGTGCATTGCGATAAAATAAAATATTCAAAAAGAAGATTATATCACAATTAATTTAACAATTATTCAATTCTATTATTTAATTTGGGATAAATTCATTTAAGCAACTTAATTTATATTTATAAGAATAAAGCTAAAACTAATAGAATAAAACTAATCTCATATATCGAGGGAAATATCATAAAAGTTGTAGTTCATAGCATGAAAACTGTCAATCATGTATTGTTTGACACTTGGCGCTGTGTTATTTCGGCTTTCTCATTTACTGCTGGTTTCCCCGGTCAACACCTTCCGCTTTATACAAAATTGCGTGCCGCTCGGTATTGCCACCGTACCAACATATTGTTGTCAGCATCATTATAACTTTAGCTCAAATTATAATGATTATATAAAGGTAAACATGAATACATGTATACAAAGTTCGTATATTCGCTTATAAAGTACAAAATCGCGGTTTTTCGTTGATTTTAGTGAATAATGTGATCGTTCGCTGTGTTTGCAATCATTCGGTATAGTTGGCGGCCGGCTGACATAGGCAAAGCTTAAAGGTTGTGAGATGAAAGGCGCCCCTGGGGGGCGAATTTCACCGGCAGGTTTGCGTGCAGTGGCAAATTGCAGACGCTTCAACTTTCTTTGCCGCTGCAAACAAGCAATCGACAAACGAGAGGACGCAATAATCAAACCGCTTAGTTATTTACCTCGATAAATACCCGACGTCGGCATTGACGATATTGATATTTTCAACTAGAGCTTCTCATTTTCGATAGAAATTAGTCTTTGTTGGAATTAGGCTGGTATTAGGCTGATAACATCTTCCGGCGATGTTCAATCTCCGACGTTGAATAGTATTGACAACGTCCATTGTTGTATCGTTGGGATTAGGACCTTAAGCTTCGCATTGTGGACGTCCTGGAGGCAAATTTGGAGCAAATTTCGATATTAAAAATTCCGCATACTCCCTTGTGGACCTTGTGGTATTTGCAAAGCATTTTCGGTCTCTGATATCCGTAATAACGCTTGTTATTATACACTACCCTCAGTAGGCAGACCGGAAATCACCAAATATAGAATCCATTCAATATTTGATATTAGATTACGTATAAAATGGCAATCAATCATTTTCAATTCCTACAACTGATTCCACTAAACAGTACTTTACCACACAATGTGCAATGTTTTCTAGGTTAAGATATTCTATTAAATTAAAATTAAATAAAATTGGCGTAATTTTGGTTTTCGAAATTCTGTAACATTATATTGCTGTTTATTTTTTCGTTGCGTTTGGAGGTTTCATGGTGTGTATTTTTTTTTAATCTGAAACTAATTTGAAATTAATGAAATATAATGATCGCTTCGATGTCGAATTGGTAAATACATTCGAAAAACGGTAACTTCCAAACGCAAATAGAAAAAAGTCAAGAGTCGTCGCTGCCACGACGACGAAATTGCTTTTCTGACTGGTCTTATTTGCTTGCAGAGAGGTCAGGGCGATGGCAGTTATTCAGGACCGGTACGCGGCTCCGGACGGCAGAGGGTAAGTTATGTCGATCATCTCTTTTCACCTGGACGGAAAAACGTCCATAAAATGTTCGAAGCTTCAAACTGCGACAAATATGCCATTAAAATGTTTGTGTGGTTACATAAGTATTTTAAAAAGGCTGAGATATCCATTGACGTATATAAAATTGCTCCGCGTTGACAGTTTACCCTAGGGCAAGATCAAACGCATGACATTTCCGACCATCTTGTTTCTGATTAAATGATATTTTGTCGTGTATAAATGTCTCATATGCATAGAAATAAAATTCAAGACCATCTGGCTGGCGTAGTCGGTAATACCTCAGTGTATCACACCAATCCCCAAGATGAGCATCTTCTCATGTGAATTATTATTCACACAAAAAAACATTCACTCACATATTCTACTCTTCCACTCACAACCCAACCAAACAATCCAACTACTAAATAGCCATTCGCAACACATTTCACATTCGAATACATAGAATCTGCAAAGTTACAGTCATTAACAACAATAAATGTAGATACACACAATAATGATATCTAACACCTCAGAAAGGCCTTCAAAGGTCGATAGACAATAATATATGAGAATTATTATTACAATTCAATTGAATTCATTTCCACCCTTGTCTAATTGTAAGTGTCACAAGTTTTCAAGATCGAACTAATACAATGTCACAATATCTCAGTTTATACTTTCGCATTACCTCACAAAGTTAATAGCTGTCCATATGATAAATATCAATGAATATATTACATCGTTATAATATTTCAGAGTTTTGAATTTTTTTGAATGTGGCCGCAAGTGTTTAAATCTAGTTAAATGTATTTCATCAACCGAAAAATTATTGAAAAAGGCCTAATATATAAGAGTAATATTCATGTACATGTTCATGTACCCTGTGATATTCCGTACTTTTCTTTTGCGTGACATTCTTGATTCTCTTAAAGAATAAAAGCTTTGAAAATATCGAGTAAACACTCTGAGTGTATATTATTTTTATGGATTTTTCGTTGAATTTCAATTTAAATCGATTTATACATCGATTCTGGATAGTATGAATATATTAAGACCAAGGGAAATTTTGGTGGCCAATTTAATATACGTAACTTTCAGATACAATGACAAAATTTAATAACAGTCCTAAAGAAATCAGAATACCATGGATTATTTTTAACGGGATCATTATTTTTAATTAGGAGTGGAGTGGATGGGGTGTGTGAAACGAAAGTGGGGGAATATGTGGGGAAATAACTGGGATGTGGTATTAAGGTTATGGGATGTATGTGTCAAGCCGAGACTGTTGTATGGTGTGGAAGTGTGGGGACTGTGTGAATGGGAAGCATTAGAGAGAGAACAAACGTGGTTCGTTAAAGATATGTTGGGTCTCGAAAGATCCACCCCCAGGTATATTGTAATGCAAGATAACGGGAGAATGTTAAATGGGAGTAGGTTAGCAGGGTTGTAAGGTTTGAGGAGAGAGTGAGTAGAATAGAAAGTGGAAGATTGGTGAAGGATATATGGGAATGGTGTGCTAGCAGAGGGATGAGTGGGTGGAGGATGGACAGAAGGAAGGAGTATGAGCATGTTGGTTTGTCGGAATTAGCGGCAGAGGTAATATTGCGGGGAGGGGGACCGTTAGAATGGTTGGTGCGTAAAAGGGGTCGAGAGGTGGAAGAACAGGTGCGCCAGGAGAACATAAGTAACAGCTCGTATAACCCCACGTACAGGCTAATACAGGTCATTTGGCAGAAGCCAAAATATATCACTAAGCAAACAATGAGCGTCAACGACAAACGGGTTATGGCCAGAGCAAGGTGTGGGGGTGCGGAACAAGGAAGAAAGGTGTGGATGGGGAACGAAGATATGGAATGTGTATTATGTCGTGGTGGGACGGATACCTGGGAGCATCTGTGTATCTGCGAAGGTGTGGATGGTTTGGGATGTAAGAGGTGCAAGGTAAGGGAGTGGTTGGGAGAGGGAGGGGAGGATGTCACAATACTGAGACAAATTGTGAAGAAGAAATGGAAACGGAGGAGAAGGATGACCAAATAGGGAGAGTGGGATGAAATACCACGTTTGTATTTTTATTAGTTATTTTGTTTGTAATTGTTTTATGTTATATTTATTAAGAGTGTTAATTTTAATTAAGTAAGACAGGATATTGTATAATGGGGATGTATGAAAATATGGGGAACAGAATGCCAATAAAGGTATCTATCTATCTATTTTTCATTATATTGCATTTTACTTATTTATTCTATACACCAAAATTTCGATCGTAATTGATTTATTCTAAAGAATAAGAAAAAACTAATATCTTTAGGGTTTTAAGAATTCATATGATTTTAAAGTTCAAAATTATGAAACCTACGAAAAATCAGCGATGTATTAAATAACCATGAATACAGTTATTCGCTCCATTTAGCATGGTATAAAAAATGATCAGAGGCTTACTTCGCTTCTTATTATTAAACAATAAGCAGAAATATTTAAAAAAATCCAAGCATGTATTAACAAATATTCAAATACATCAGAATCACGGCCTAACACAAACTGAACTGGAATGACACCAAGACCGGCTTACGTAGCAACACCCTTAATGCCAATCATAAAAGCACGAAACACAAAAATAAAATCACAATTTCAATGTTATTCAAATATAAAATCAGTGTAAACGAAAAATAATTTATGTACACAGAAAATAAAGGAGTGGAACATTCACTTCCCATTTTAACTTTACTAGGTGCGAGAATCCCAAACGAGCTGGAAATATACCAGCGTTGATTTTACCGCTGTGGTTATACGGACTCCCCTAGTTATATATTTATTGGAAAATTCAAATAATTTACCCATTAAGCCAGCGTTTTTCAACCTGAGGCTCCTCTAAGATAATGAGATACTATTTCATGAAAGATGAGGCGAATTTTAGTTTTTGTTTAATTATTAATGGATATCCTTGAGACATTACTGGACATAGGTGCCATGCGACACATTATCACGAAGGCTCTAAGAATCAAGGATAAATAAACAAAGGGGTTCTTCTTTTTATATAGCAGGGGAACGCTGCCACATAAAGTTTGAAAATCGCTGATTTGACCTATGCTCATATAAAAAGGGTTAAGTTTAATAATGAGTAAAATAGTGTAAAATCTAATAATCAATAAAATATCTCAGCCATCAAAAATATAACACCAACATAGAATATATTCAAACTGTCCAATGTATTCCACTTTAACTTTTCTCGGTAAGTATGAAATACTTAAGGATGATAAATATTCCATAATATGCCATAATTTATGTAATATAAAAGTAAAGACATTGCCCTAATCACTTTATAAAAGCAAGGAAAAGAAGCAGCATGTTTATTTTCGAGATCTTCACGATCAATAAATGTACCTTCGAAAATGTTGTGTCTCTATTTAAATAGAACAAAATAATATCAAACAATCGAAAGTTAATTCTCAAAATCATTGCATTGTTAAACTTCACAAGTTCTAACAAATATCCGAACTTCTCATGACCTACAAACAAACTCCTACATGTCATAACCTTATCAATTGTAAGGAAATAAAGTTAACCACAACAACATAACTTTCCTATTCAACTACTACAACTAGCACATAGTAAAATAATAATAAAAATATGCTATGAATCAAAACAATCCCCGAAATACGGGCAAACAAATTAGGAAGCTACAGACAGAGACATTAAGCAATGTAGACGAAAGCTGTAATTGTTTTTACTTGTGGCGTCGCTGAAGTAAACATTTGTTTTCACCGCCGTCCAAACACCAATTTCTATAATTATATTCCCCTTCGGGCCGCTGCTACGGGCGCCAGCGGGTTGCTTGTCGGGTGGATGCGCCGGGCAAGCGCTTAAAGCCACACGGCAGAACTTGCAACTTCAAATGCATACCCATTTACCTAAACGTTTTGTTCGATGTAGTCACTTTCTGAGATGCAGTGAAACACGCAAAACACGCCAGACACGCCCGGAATGAATTATTAAATGCCCTCCACCGCCTTGCATATTTACAGGCGCACCCCGTTCACCCAGTCACATGCCACCAAGCACGCGTGCGGTTATTATAAAAATGTTTCGTAAACAATTTCAGCTCAGAGTTTACGGTATACAGTTTCCGCATAAATATAACTTGAAGGCGCCGAGTGCCAACGAGAGGAAGATAATTTCAGTTTGTGTTGCACTTATGCGTTGCGCACAGCGTCGAGTGCCTGCTCTTAGTACTTGCGCATACAATAAAATCTAATACGCGTTTGTAGTTACATTAATTTGGCTTGAACAAACGCCGGAGCTGTAAACGATTGTGTTTCACTTCAATAGAGACACACACTTTGCTCGTGAGCTTCTACTAAAATAGTTTCCTATTTTTGGAGAGGAAAATACATGCCTGGCTTGTATATGGAGTTTTGGGGACAACAAGGTTTGTTTTCAATAGGTTTTCAGAATTGTTAGAATGTTAAGCATGTTTATTTCTTATCCTTGCCAGTGAAATCATAAATTACCATGTACGGAATCTCTTATATACGGAATCCTGACTACAGCAGAAGTCCGCAGGTTTACGTGACTTGTGTAATGTAAATTGACATTCAGATTGAATTTAATTAATTTCAAGCCATTTTAAAGAGATGAGGATAAAGCAATATATAATAAAGTTTCAAATTATTTTTTCTCAGCTTCAAATCGTTTTAACAAGTTTTACGCAAAGATAATTATATCAAGGTTGTGGATACCATAAAGTCACAAGACAGTAACAAAGCGGGATATTAGAGAAGGGAACAAAGTTATTCATATTTAATGTAAACCTTTATTTTGGTCATATAGAATTCAAATTTTCAAACTTCACTCCTGACAGTATTTTATTACATATTATGTTAAACATGAAATTTTTATCGCACTCTTAGATAGGCCGTCATGTTCTTGGATCTGTATCTCTCATTTTTTGCCCTCTAAGTATAGGATTTTTACAACACCATTTAATTATTTAAATCATTTTATTTATATTTGCCACGGCACAACAGTAGACGACTTGCAGATCATGGTATATTTTCTTGTTTACTTTTTATAATGCTTTTTTCGCTTTGTTATCATTATTTGAATGGATTATGCTCTACATTGCAGGATGGGAATAACTTTATATTGTTTAGTGCATCCCATACTGCTATTTGACATTGCGTCCAATTTCAATAACCTCCGGAACATATTTTTATAAATCGTTTTTCACGTTGCTACATGTCATATTATTAAAATACAATGTAAAAACTTTATTACCTGCGAAATTCAGAACACTGCAGAAAGTGTGTCACATTATTTCATAAAGTATTTCTTATAGTATAATAATAATAATAATGCACCACTTTCTAAGTCCACTGAAACACGTTTTTCCCTGTTTTTCTTTGTTTTATTGGATTTACTCAAAACATGCATTTTTCGGATGTTGGCAGAACGTTGCAGATTGTGTCTTATTTTTTATTGCTCTGTTCATCTTTTCGATTATATCCAGCTATTTAGGAAAATGAACCACTGGGGAGGGGTATTGTAGACTGTATGCTATGTACTGATACTTCCGTTCGATTTATTAAAACTCCAGGCATCGATATCGATGCGATACCCTCAAGCGTCCATGGGGACCTATTAAGACGAAACAAATTATTAAAAAGCGGCACAGATCCGCCTGGCTTCCTTAGTGTACCATTAAATCTATATTAGTGTCACATGTTTTGGTAGATACTCTTATTTAATCTACTAATTATATTTCTGACGGGATTATGATAGTTTTCAGCAAGTTGTATGTTTTGTCATGTTGAATTCCCTAAAACTTAAATCATGATATATATTATCATTATTCTTTGATTTGATTACAATATTCTTTGTTCCATTCAATAAATACTTTCTTGGATTCTTTTGAAATTTCAGTGCAACAAAACGAGTGCACTATACTTGTTTATATTATTGCTGATGTTTTTTAGAAACTATCAATACAAAAATATCGAAAGAGAGTTTTACTTACCTATATCGAAAATCGAGCATTGCGCTATCTACGCTATCGACATTTCAAAATACTTAATGTCTTAATATCCATATTTCCGCCTTGAATAAATATTTTAAAATTATGGATTTGAAACTCTCCGTAAATTCTTGGGTATACTGTTGATTATTTGGAAATTATTATTTCATAATTATTAGTTATAAAGAATATATAATTAAGGAATTATTTAAAGTAACAAAGCATATAGTAAAGTCTGATATGTAATCGAAAGAATCGAAAATATCGACATTATCGTAAATTGTCAAGTAAAACATTTCAGTTTTTTTTTGTCTTATTGATAGTATTACAAAAATAGGTAACCTAACCAATTAGGTTCTTGTTTTCTAATATTTTACTTTCGTAAATTCTTATCTTTTGTATATGCGATGACGAAGATGCTTTGAATGAAAGGTTTGTTCATACGATAAGGAAGTCAGGTTAAGCTTATATTGTACACATGCAGATGGCGTCAAAACCCGTGGGTATCAATAATATCGATACCTAATGATACATGAAGTGAGTATCGATACTTAATAATACGTATACTTATAAATACCGATACGTTTTAACAAACCCTATCCAAGAGCAGTAGTTGGCAACATGCAGCAAACTCCTTCAAATTGAAATGTATACATATTGTTGCGAACCGACCGTTCAGCTCACAACATCAACCTTTGACGAAAACGCCAAAGGTCTTTTATTTTGACAGGACCCGAACTACCCGTTCGTTGACAGTGATGATTGCGCTGCGGAGAGAAGTAGACCCGTCGAAGTATGGCTTGTGGCTAACTTTATTTATACAAATTTACAATTACATCGGCTGGGGTCCACACACCCACAACGCTTTTCCCCAAAATCTTCCACCCTGGACCAATCCGAGCACACTTCGCCTACCACTCTCTCTCTCTTAAGACCTACAAGGTGTGCCACTAAACGCTACCTTTACGCACAGCTTTGCTCTAACATCTTCGCCACTCGCAAGCCTAGTCGCCCGATCTGCGGGAGATCATTTAAGATAAGATGGTACCACCGGATTAAATAATTCACCATCGGATCGGCTACGCTTTCCAAAACCACCCAAATCGCAAAATGTGCACGTCGTAAAATATCTTTCAATTGCAGTCTTAACCTTCATAAAAGCTTGGAAATTATTCAACGACTGTGCCCAACGATTCCCAACACATACGTATGCGTATTAAAATGTAATTATGAATAATAACAATACATTGTGTTATTAGAAGAAACGTGGTTAGTTTTCAGTAAGTTCTTATAAGTTCAGACTTTACCATGTTCAAGTAATGGAAACTTAAATTATGATAAACCATGAAAGTTGAGAATATAGTATGTTCTATGTAGAACATATTATAGTTTCGAATAATGGTATATTTTCTATTAGTATGCAAATTACTTTGTTTTAAATATAATCTACCCGAGTTTGAAAAAATTTCAAATGTAATTGAATGTAATTTGGTAATTATATAACTAATTGAATAGCTGAATAATATAATATGAATAAAATGAATAAAATAATATGAATAGCTTAAGTTGGAAAGTTGACGTACCAAACTATGATCATGGAACGAAAATTTCGTATGCTACTAAATCAAACAAAATAAAAATTTAACACTCTATAAAATTTTCTTCAAATCGTTCGAAAATATGTATGAAACTCATACCTTCTCCATCTCCTTATCAACTTTTATTGGCGTATCGGAAGATTTTAAAAGCACTGAAAGGTTTCCAAACTAAGTCGAATTTTATCACCCAGGAATTGTAATATTTTATGTCCCACTAAAATACCTTCCTAAAAACGCTGTAAAAACGCGAAAAAAGCGAATTCATTGCACATAAAACGATCAAAAAGAAAGGCGGGACATTAAAAGTCTGCTGCTATGGTGTTCGCCTTCTGGAATAGGTAAGCTCCCTCTGGTCAGCGTCCGAGAAGACGAAATTGGTTCCTCCCTGAGGGTTTAAACGATAATGTAATTTGTCTGCCATATTGGGAGCAGGCACTTCAGCTGGTGCCCAAACGACCCCTAAAACTAGCACTAATGCTGCAAAGTCTTTAAAACTGGCAATTTCAAATTTAAATTAATGCGAGTGCAATTTTCAGCTCAGTGTCCGGCTGAGTCGATCTGCAGCAGACGGACATCGAACGTAATGTAGTTACAAATTGCCGAATCGCCATTTGCATATGCTAATTGTACTCACATGAGAAATCGCTGACCAGCCAGCAACGCGTGTGTGTTGACAGTTCAGCCGGCGTTGTTTCAGAGCATCGGAGAGTGAGTCCTGCTGCGTAGGTGTAGCAGGACGACGCACCCGGGGATTATTGACATAAATCAAAGTGTCATGCGCATGATTTCCAATCTGCGTGCGCGTCCGCCAGCTTTTAAATCTAATAATCCGATGCCGTAATCGTGTTACACGCCCGCCGACTGCATCAATACCAGTTGCAGAACGCGGGCGACAATTTCGCCACTATTCAAGTGATCGCGCTGAAGGAATAAAGCCGGATTTAGATTTGGACGCATTCCAGGGTGAGATCAAAGATGTTAATATATACCGAGTCGAAAATGTTAGAAGTTTTAGATGGCAGATACAATCTAATGTAGATTTACCTCACTATGGTAGAGATAATGTACTAATCATAATCATAAAAACACATGTTTACGCAGATACGTAAACAGTGGAGTTTAATTACGCTGATACGATGGTGGACAATGGGCTAGGATGCGTTAAACCCACACATGTTTAAGAGCGTAATTTTTCAATATTAATGAACTTGTTTAATGTACCTATATTGTGTGGAGTTTGTATATTTATTTATTAATAGAAATAGGCCGCGATGTCACGGCAATTAGCAAGAGGTCTAAACAGCCAAATAAAGTCGCTTATCTGCCGGACTCATTATGCGCCATTAATAACAGGGTAATTAGAGTGTAACATTCGTCTTAGATTTAGAAAATAAAGTTAATAATTACACGAGAGCAGGCATATTATCGTACTCCGCTGCCTTACAAACAGCGTAAGCGTTACAAAATTATGTGACTCCATTTGAACTGTATTTTTGACCACAAAACTCAAGCAAAATTATATATAGTAAAAATTATACAAGTATAGATGATACTAGACTAAACTTTGTACAGTGGATGACCCAATAACTGCCGACGTTTATTATAATGTTCGCATAATTCTTTGATTTATCGGTATGAGGGGGTTATTAAATTTTCATCGTCCGTAACGGAATTAAATAGATTTCACCTTATTTCGTGGCATTGTACTTCCCCGAATCGTTGTACCAATTGAAAATCTCAAAATCTCAAAATGACGTCACTATTGTCGTTGCACGTTGCGTATCCACGTCTGCACATATCTTGTCGAATAGTTTTAAAAAACTAAATTCTAAAGCATGTTACATACCAACTACATCAATTCCCATTGTAAGGTGCTATAATTCCGGTCCTATTCAAGTGCCCCTGTTGAATGACCCCAGCCTGATTCGAATTTCGTCGAATTCAGCGCGAGATCAAAGATGTCAATATTGGCACGTAAATAGGAAATAAATTCCGTTTAGATGGAGTGTGGACGTGCAGGCTAAACATGCAAAAGAAGTCGATTTTGCCACCACAATGCATGCACGCACGCGGCGAAAAGTATCGAGTGGCCGGGAAATAGAAAACGTTTTCGCCGCAACGACGAGCGCGAGCCTGGCCGACTAGTATTTACACGCAATTTGCATGCCAAATACAGCGCGCAACATTGATCGTAACGACTCCCCATTGGCTGGCCGGCCGAATGAATTTTAAATTACGCGTCGATAAGCGGCGGTACGCAACTGTTTAAAATTCAATGACACAAAACAACCAGGTTTGGTGACCCTGTTCCCCGGTTAGTAATCCTGCGAGAATCAGCGACTAAATCTGCGTATATTGAAGAATATTTTGAAGCAGATTATGGTTAAATGGCTTACCGTAGGTATTATTCGGAGAATGATTTATACAGAAATTGAATAATGTATTGATAGCTCTATGTTAAACTCATGAAATATTCATTTCTAGACTAGTATGCTATTAAAGTACAATATTATTGATAAATTGGTCAATATTTTAAGGGTTTCTATATATTTTGAGGTGACGAATGCGTGGCTTAGTGGTTATGCACAGGCGTGGTAATGCAAAGTTTCCGGGTTCGATTGCCGGCATCGGTCTTATATATACCGATGCCGGCAATCGCACTCCACACTTTCCCAAGTCCTGAATAAGAAGGAGGATTTGGCGAAGGGCCTGCAGCTCATCCCCATAAAAAATACCCATATGCTAATCCACGTACGATGAGACCCGATCAGGCGGAGTGAAAGCTAACGTGTTCGGAATTCGTTGTCGTGTCAAAAGCTATACAACCGATAAACTATAACCATTTAGGTGTGTTTAGATGCTAATTAGGTATATTCTTTTATTACAGTATACCTGATACATATTGGAGAAAGTGCCTGTAAATTTGATAGGTCAACTTTGAATGCGTTTTCCAAGATTGGATTGGATCTATAAGACTACATATTGTTTGCACAATTATCAAAATAAATTAAAAATAAACATAATGGTATTTGCGTCATATCCATCAGACCGAAGTTATCTTGAGTCATGAGCGAAGATTCTTGGTCATTATTTTACATAATAAAGTGTTTTCTAATATACATTTAAATAGTCCTTGCACATGAATAGGAATTTCCGTAGTATTCACGAATAGGCATTATAAATATATAAATAGGAGAGACGGTCATATCATTGAACGGAATTAAGCGTAATTTGCCTTATTTTTCTTAGTACAGTTGATTACTATACTTTGTATTCTCTATCATAGTTTTGCATATTGGAATTGTCTGAAATTAATGGAGAGGACTGTAGGTTGTTGGTAAAACATGTTGATACTTTGATGTGAAAACACAATTTTGTAAGAATATGCCGCTGTTAAATTTAAAATAGTTCATTTCTGTACAAATTTCTAATGCTGTTTTAATGTCATCTGAGAGGTTAATGTTGTAAGTGTCGATGTGACTATTGATTATGTCCACCACTCTATCAGACGGTATTGACGGATACATATTTTTAATATCGAACGATACGAGTTTCGCTGTTGCAGGACACAAATTCTTTAGGGAGTTTATTAATTCTAGGGAATTTTTGATTAAATATTTGGTCCTAAATTGTATTACTACGGGCAGTATCGAGTTCAGGAACTCGGAGAGACTATATGTCGCTGCACTATTGATAATCTAAGCCAGCTACACCCGTGCAATAAAAACTATAAGCTCAATGTCTTGGAGGCAATTTACATCCAGCAGGCTATTTCAAAAAATCCGGACTTCGTGATAAATGACAAAACCGATATTTTGGTCAGCTCCCCACTAATTCGTCTCCACACATCATAAAACTTTATAACGTAAAATTTTGTATAAATACATCTTTTGTAACTTTTGGCTCGCTAGTACCCGACGATGCCTAACGGCGAAATGTACATCGTACGGTTTATCTATTAAACTTGTAAAACAGTGACAAAAATTGTGTTTTTACATCAAAGAATTATCTGAAATTGATACAATATTTTCGTATACAGCCGCTAACTAACAAAAATTCGAATGATTCATTTATGTGAATTCAAATTCCAAAAACTAATTCACGAATTAACGACTGTATTGTTCTGTTTTTCGGTTGTATAGCGTTTAACGCCTTGCGAATACGTTTTCCCCCCGCCCAATCGAGACTAGCCGTACGTGAGTTAGCATATGAAGTTCTTTTACGGGAATGAGTTGCAGGGTCCATTATTGCCCAACCCTCCTCCTTATTCAGGACTTGGGAAAGTATGGAGTGTGAGATATTAATTATAGCGACACCGGGAATCGAACCCGGGACGTTTGCGTTACAACGCTTGTACATCACCACTACGCTACGTACTCCAACGACTTAATTTATAAATTATGAAAATTTTAGAAACTTCCTTAAAATTAAGTTCTGAAAGCAAATCGTTTGAAAATTGATTTGAATTGTAACAATAAATTAAGATATTAAATTATTATCGTGTATTCTTTCCATAATATTCATTTAAACCGGAGTTTTAAGTCTTTATCCATGAAAATATCTGATTTCCAAGGACATATCATTAGATAATCAAATTGAAAATAAAATAAATCGTTAAATTATCAAGAGAATTGAGCAAACCAAATTTTGGTGGAGAAAATTCTTCGCAAAAAACAACTCCGTTTACTGCGCCGCCCTTTTCATTGCCCTGATACCAGTGACCCACCCAAATTTCTACGAATTCCTTTTATTGGCAAAATATCATA
>JAODAC010016371.1:0-21458 GCA_027575185.1 Mimaenictus wilsoni | reverse complement strand
TTTGCTAAATGACCACACGGACATTGCAATAAACACCCAACTCACCAAAAACATTGTACCTCTTAGTATTTAAGCTGCTTTTTGTAATTTCTGGCTTCAGTACCTAATGATGGCGAAAACCGAAATGTACATTGTACAAAAATAAATTATATTTGTAGAACTGTGAAAAAGTGTTTTACTCATCAAAAATTCAAATATTAATACTGCACAGGATGCCAAATTCAAATATTAATAACGCACAGAGCACCAAATTCAAATATTAATGACGCACAGAGCGCCAAATTCAAATATTAATGAAGCATCACAGCGCAGAGCATTAAGCAATCATCATTATGATAGTTTTATTCAAAAATAAAACAAAGTCAAGTGATTTTTTTCACGTAATATCTACGTAAATAGCGATTGTTCCTATTTCTACATTGTTATATAATTTTTCTGCGTCAAACAGAACGGCGCGTAAGAAAGAGGAATAGGAGAACGAGTTCAATGTCAATAACAACTTTCACTTTTACTGATTCTGAGTCGTGTATAGTTGTCGCGGTTAACTTTACGTGCCACTTTAAGCAGCGTTGTTTACTGTTTATATCGTTCTCTGTATTTATGTTTTCATAGTATTACCGCATTTCTTTGTATAAATTGACATAATGACATTTTTTCCAGAAAGATATATCGATATTTCATCTAATAATAAGTTTCGATATTTATCGATATAGCAATTTCAAGAATTTCGCTTTTATTATATTTCTTCTATAGTTTCTACCTTCTACTTCTTCCCCAAGACATTGCATAATTCAATAATCTTAACAAAAACTTAACTATCATTTCGACCTGAATATAGTTCATGCTCTACTTGTTTATTATTTTTTCTTGACGCACCTGTCTCTTCTTCCTTCCAATAGATTCCATTACTAGCCCACCACTAATTATTGCTTCACTTAGATTTACCGACCACTCGATGTCTTTGTTTTTTGATAATTATCAAAAATTTTATTGCATTTTTTCATGCATTCATGGAATAACTTTGTTATCTCTCAAAAGATTCGTGTTTAAACCGAAAAAGAAATCTTAAAATCCTTAAAAGTTATTAAACATATTCCGATTCGTAGAGTGTGCATGAAATACATCACAGAAACAATGAAAAACATGGAAACCAAAAACTACGACAACATCAAAGAAGAGGACATCTCCATCGTCGAAAGAATCCTCCAGAAGACAGGAAATCCAAAACTCGCTGCTGTACTCGCTCTGGATTTACTCCTAGTTGGAGTCGACACAGTAAGCCTCATACTACTAACCCACAGTTCTTCGCATCTCACATTTCTTTTACATTTCAAGTATTTAACACACAACAATACCATGACTCACTAAATGTCTATAAATAAATACAATTAAAAACAATAAAAAACAAACCAAGCGCGAAAAATTACAAATTGAGTTGCTTTGACCCTACTTTTCTTCTTTTTTTGTCTCCTTTAATCCCTCTCCCATTTCGCAACAACTCTTTACTGCTTGCCTTCCTCCGTCTTTCCTTCTCCTTCAAGACGACCCAGACCCTAGCCACCTCATCTCCCCTAACCCTTACCACATTCACACCTGCTCTCAGACCTACATTCATTCCCGCACATTCCCATATCAGGTGTTCCCGCATATTATATCCTACTCCGCACAGCCAACAATTTCTGTAACTTTCCCCCATCCAGACCTTTCTCCCTGTTGTCTCTTCCGATCCACATCTAGCTCTAAGCCTCGTTCAGTCCAGCGGCGTAGCTTCGCTCCGTACTACCTACACTCCTTGGTACACGGTATTACATGACCTGATTTGAATTTGCTCTTTCCTCGTCTGCTCCTCTACCTCCTGGCCCCTGTGTATTCTGCATGCACCCTCACCTTCGCATGCGCTCCACATCCATACCTTTTTCACCAATCTATCCTCTCCTATTCGCATTAGGCACTCCTCATGCTTAGCAACCACATTGTCTCTCCCCTCACACCTGGATTCTTCCCACCTCCTGGAGGACCGCATAATTTGGCGTGGATCTCTCCAGTCTCAATAAGTCCTTCAGGAACCAATTCTAAATATACGATTCTAAACTTATTATTGCAGACCTCCATTGCTCTTGCCTCGACAATCTACCAACTAACCCAAAATCCATCCGCCCAGGAGAAACTCTACGCCGAACTCTGCTCGGTGATGCCAAACAAAGACTCCAAAGTCAACAGCGACGTTCAAGACAACATTCCGTTTTTGAAAGCTTGTCTGAAGGAAACACTACGAATGTATCCAGTCATTATTGGCAATGGTAGAAGTTTACAGAGTGACGCCGTCATTTCTGGTTATAAAGTACCAAAAGGCGTAAGTAAATTACTATCACTTATCTTGCCAAGTATCACTTAAGTTTCATGCAGTTAAAACTAGAAAACAGCTAAAACTACAAAACCTTAAAACCCCGATATTCATTTATAAACACCGTAAACGTTTTGAATTCAGTGGATTTTATGAAAAATTGATTCTAGACACACGTAATTTTCCCACATTTGGTTGTATCAAACATTGAGAAGTATTTCGCCGAGCCTGAGCTGTTTGTACCGGAAAGATGGATGCGTAACACCGAGTGTCCCCGCAGTAAAAATGGCGACAGATCCGAACAAAAGATGCATCCGTACGTCTCACTTCCATTCGGCTATGGTCGAAGAAGTTGTCTTGGAAGACGGTTTGCCGAAGCTGAACTTCATATTCTTTTGGCAAAGGTATTTTATTAAAGTAACCTCATAAGTATCTTTTTTTTTCTCCCTGTGATTTGTTGACCTTTGCTTCGGCTATTGGTTCGTAGATTAATATACGATAAACTAACAAATAATTGAATAGAACATCAGAGTAATTGTAGTTTGCTACAACTGTGTTACCTCTGTAGGTTACCATTGTAGGCAACCAAATATTCTTTTATATCATCTTTAAGAGGGATGAACTTCAAATTTACTTTTTGTATTCAACTTCAGACTTGTTCAAACTTCAGTTATATATCTAAATGTTATATAATTATTCTATAATTATCGAACTGGGGCAACCTGTTTGGTATAAATACATTACTTTTGACATTTTCCCACAAGTTGCTAAACATTCTTTAAAATATTTGCAGATTTTCCGAAAATACAAAGTAGAATACAACCACGGACATCTCAGCTATAAAATAACACCCACATACGTCCCGGAACAACCCTTAAAGTTTAAATTAATTGAAAGAGATGATTAACCTGATTAACTTTAAGTCGTACTGTTTAAATTAAGGCGTAATGGTTAAATTTACTCATTGGGAAGGACACGAGCTTATATTAAGCTTGACACCTAACGAATAAGTCATTTTGCATTACATTTATACGAAATTTGCTATTGTATTGTCAAATATTTATAAATTTAAATTTTTGTAATAAATACGAATTTAAACACTATCAAATCGCCACAGAATATTATCATTTGACGCACGAATACCAATAAGCGGGAAAAGAAATGATGAAAAATGGCGGGATAATGAAACACGAAAAAGGGCGGGAAAATGAAACATGGAAAGGGGAGGGGGAGGGGGAGGGAATGAAACATGAAAAGGGCGGGGGAAATTAAACATGAAAAAGCGCGAGAAATCGAAGTATAAAAAAGGTGAGAAAGTAAAACTTAAAAAAAGGCGGGAAAGTAAAACTTTAAAAAAGGCGGGGAAGTAAAACTTAAAAAAGACGCGAAAGTGAAACTTAAAAAAAGGCGAGAAAGTAAGACTTTAAAAACGGCGGGGAAGTAAAACTTAAAAAAAAGACGCGAAAGTGAAACATGAAAAATGCAAGAAAGTAAAACTTTAAAAAAGGCGGGGAAGTAAAACTGAAAAAAAAAGACGCGAAAATGAAACTTGAAAAAAGGCGGGAAAATGCAGGATGGGAAAGGGCGTGAAAGTGGAACACGAAAAATGACGGGAAAATAAAGAATGGAAAAAGGCGGGAAAGTGAAACATGGAAAAAGGCGGGAAAGTAAAACTTAAAAAAGGTGGGAAAGTAAAACTTAAAAAAAGATGCGAAAGTGAAACTTGAAAAAAGGCGGGAAAATGAAATATGAAATAGGGCGGGAAAGTAAAACGTGAAATAAGGTGGGAAAATGAAGAATGAAAAATTTTCACGAAATGAAATGACGGAAAATGACATGGACCATAGAAAGAGCCAGGAACACTTGAAAAAAAGAAGTGGAGAAAGAGCTCAAAGAGGAAGAAAAAGTCACGAAATGAGAATCGTGGGAAGTACCTACCTACTATCCACAAAGAAAGATGTAATTAATCCACCCAACGAAAGGGATTATTAATAACTCAAAATGAGTTTTAAACTGATATTTAAATATTAGTATTATTAGTTTATAAATTGTTCAATCGTTTATAGAGGGCGCACTTTTTAGTTACGATTTTGTGTTCGCTTCCTCTCAAAAACTTTTGAAATTGTTAAATAAGCACAAACTCTTTTTTTCGAACCTTCATGTGGTAAACATCTCTTGAACCTTCATCTGCCAGTTTCCGAGCCGTTCTTTGACTCCAGCTTTGCTGTTTTACAGCTTCACTGTTGAAAAAGTTGCTATAACCGAGAGGGTGAAAAGCAAATTTGTATAACCTAACCTATAAACTCTCAAATAGACCTCTATAACCTATACTTTTCTAGTAAAATTACAGAAACCATCTTCAATACATTATCATTACGAATAAATGTGAAGAATTCATTTTGATATACGTATCAGTATATGTATTTAATATCCAGTGACTATATTATTAAGTAAAATATAAAAAAACGCCCCCGGGTGGGATCGAACCACCGACCTTTCGGTTAACAGCCGAACGCGCTGCCGATTGCGCCACGGAGGCTACGTGATCGTCTGGATTCATTCATCGAAATAGTCTTGTGTTCGTTAATAATTATACTATCACTTACATTTATTGTATCATTGAAGTTGTGTTGACTTTATCCTAATTCTGGCCCTGGTCCTTGCCACCGTCCATTGCGAAGACTCTTAACCTTGGTAGTTTCTGGGTTATATGCCGCCTGTCGGCTCACACTCACTAATTTTAAGTCAAGTTTACTCTTCTAGAAAAGCACACGTATGGCAGTTGTAAATTCACTTATTGTTAGTGACTTTATGAAGTTATTTCTCGAGTTGTAAATAAGCAGTTTCATTAAAGACTTGAGTTTACCGGCACAGTTTAAGTAAGCAGCACAGTAGCAACACACAAGCAGAAAAAATACGGCACAGACGGGACGCGTAGATATAACGGTGTATAAAGAACTTACTTGTAATAATGTTGCACAAGAACTGATTTGTTAGGACTGATAGTAACTGTTAGAACTGATATGATTAATTTTCGCGATAGTAAGATGTGTAACTGATTTATTTTGTATATATCAAAACGTCAAAGATGTCAAATGTCAATTTAAGTCGGTCGGACGCATACGCAAAATGTGCAGTTTGGTGATAAGCGCTGCTAACCTTAAATTTCTAAAGGCAAAATGTCCCTAGCTGCGCTGCAACTGCATTAGCGCGAATTTCAAAAACTAAGGAACTTCTATTCTTTTCCTTCTTTTTCACTATTACATTTTCACTATTCTAAGATAATTTTAATTCTACATGTTAATAATTCTACGATGATTGCCAAGTCTCGTATCAAATATCAATGTAACAAATTAAATTTTAAAAAACAAACCTGTATCAATAGAATTGCAATAAATATCAGTAAAATTTCGATTAAATCACGTTAATTTTCATATAATCAAGACACCTTGTTTTAAAATTCCTTGTTTTACAAAATTTTATTGTTGTCACTTTATCAGTTAAATCGTAGTCTAGAGTTTTGCTCCTAAAAACCCCAATAAAAGACTTAGAAAAAAACAATGTTGCTTTCAAAGTTGGCACTTAAAACTGTACTAACTCGTTGCACCAAGTTTAAGCCAGTTGTGTTTTACTGTGATAAAAAAGGTTCCGACAAACCAAAAGTACCGCTGCCTATAGTCGAAGAGGCAAAAGAAGAACTAGTGCCGATTGCACCGAAGGTAATTGCGAAAAACCCACCCATTGAGCAGTTAACACATGGCAGAATATATGACCCTGTCACGGATACGTATCAGGTTAGTAAAGTTCCTCCCAAGAAACCAACTGTGATGGATCATATTAGGGATATTACACGACCGGAAAGATTACCTCCATTGCCAATAATGGGAAATTCTGAAGAGGAGGATGAGCCTTTGGAGTTACGATTGTCTACAGTAAAGACGGGGGAAGAGGATTCAGGTTCTGGAGATGCTGGAACAGGGAAGGATAAAACATCGAAAGCACAAACAGCACCTGGTCAGGGAACTGGAGAATCACCTTCACATCAGGGAACGCCAGATTCATCACCTCGTCAGGGAAGTGGAGTATCATCACCTCCTCAGGGAACTGGTTTATCTTCACCTTCTCAGGGAACTAGTGTATCCCACCCTGGTCAAGGAACTGGAGCTCAGGAAAGTGCTCAATCACCATCAACAACACTAGGAACTCCTCGGGAGCCTGAAAAAGCACCAACACCTCCACTTGGAGCTCCTCAGGGACCTGCACAAGCACCATCACCCCAGAGATCTCCTCAATCGCCGCAAGGAGCTCCTCAGACAACTGGAGTATCACCACCTTCCCCAGGACCTCAAGGAAACGCACAATCACCACCAACAACACAAGGAACTCCTCAGGTAACATCAAAAGCATCAATTACCTCACTAGGAACTCCCCAGGGAACTGCCCAAGCACCATCACCTCCACAAGGTACTCCTCAGGAAACTACACCATCATCTCCACCTCTGGGACCTCCTCAGACGCCTCTACCTCCTCTGAAACCACAAACAACTGCACAACCAGTGGTCCCAAATAAACAAATGACTCAACTCACCGATACGATGTCCCAATCAGTTGCAAACACTCAGTCACTTCCATCGAGCACAACCACTTCAGGACCAGAGGGAACTTCATCACCCCCACCCTCATCCACACCACCAGGTGGACCAATCAACGCAAATCCCCCACCAGATGGTACAGACCTACCTACACCACCACGTCTAGAACGTCCCGAACCAGCTCGAGTAATGTTCTGCCTGATTCCATACAGTTGGGTGAAGGACTTCAACAAGAAGACTGGCATCACCGGCTTTTGGACCTTCCTCTTCACCTACAGCACATACCTAATCAGCAAAGAGAAGCTTGTGATGGAGCACGAGTACTATGGTGGTCTAAGCATGGCACTTTTGGCAACACTGTCTGTCATTTACGTTGGACCTTCGATTGCCGAAAGTTTAGACAAGCAGATAGACGCGTTTGAAGCTAGTTTCCAACAGCAGAGGATCAACGATCGCGAAACGATTGAGGACAACATCAAGGAAGAGGAATGGGCACAGACTAGTATGACGGAGCAGTTGGCGGTCGTTCAGGCGAAGCGTGAGATGATTGACCTGCAGCTCGAGGCCGAGTTTCGCCAGCGGCAGATGAACGTTTACAAACAGGTAAAGAACATTCTCGACTATCAGGTTGCGTATGAACAAGTTGAGCGTCGCTTCGCGCAGGAAAACATGGTTCGCTGGGTGATGAAGGAAGTGTTGGCTAGTATCAACGATCAGATTGATGCACAGTACGTTGATAAATGCTTGGTTGATCTTGATTCTTTGTCGCGGAAGCAGCAAGTCAATTAATTACTGAATGTATTGATGTTTTTATTAAATTTGAAAAAGTTTTCAAGGCAAGAGACTAGTTAGGTAATGGCATGTAAATAATCTGGTTCAAAGGACCATGATCATATTAATTTTGAAATCAAATCTGGTGAATTTTGAAATCGAATCAAGTCAACATACTAGTAAAATAATACTATGTAAAAATCTAGCACAATGGACTGTGTTCAGTTAGAAGGAAATTTCAGGAGTTTTCATGTCTGACTAGTTTTCAACAGACTATTAAAATAATACCATGCAATAATCTGATTCATAGGACAATGTAAAAATTCGGTTCAAAGGACCAAAACAATATTACTTAATTTGAAGGGTAGAAATCTCAGGAGTTTTCAAGTCAACAGATTAATAAAAATCTTGTTCAGGGGACCATGTAAAATTTGGTCCGAAGAACCATAATGAAATTACTAAATTTGAAAAAGAGGAGTTTTCTAGTCAATAGACAAGTTAAATAATTCCATCTAAAAATCTGGTTCAAAGGCCTATGTAAAAATTCGGTTCGAATGACCAGCGATAATGTAAATAAACAAAAAACTAGTTGATTTTTAATTGTCAATCGCTGTAATATCAAGGTAAAAACAACTTAAGTCTGAAACTATGAGCGAAGATCACCCTCACGCATCAGGTGTGCATGATTGTGTTATTGGAAATTGCTTCATGTTATATATACTAGGTTAACGAATACAATTTCATATACTTATAAACATATAATAATACCGGCTGCATAATCTATACGCGACAATAGTGAAAAAAGCTTTTGTTTGGTGCGAGAGAACCAACCTTACTTCATACATAAATAAATAAAACATGTATAAAACTAATCGCTTCAGTGTGACGTGAGCAAAAAAAATCAAAGAAAACAAGGAGCATGGTCGGAATAAACGTAATAGTATCGAGTTTTTTACTATGTAGCAACAACAAGTATATCAACATTGAAGTCGCATCAGTCGGAATTTCATCATACCATCGTATACTCTTCTCGCTTACGGTGGAGGCATACAAAAAAAAAAAACAACAACGGCAAACTATCTCATGCGTCTACTTTTGCGCTGCGGTTCGTACTCCTTCTCGTCGCCGCCATCGCCGTCGACGCCATTTTCCATCGAAACGGTCACTACAATGTCCAATTTCAGATCTCTACACTTTTTTATGAAATATTTTAAAAGGCGACTTCCACACCTGCAACAATATAAAATCGATTTTTGTAATTGTAAAATTTAAATCATTTCGATACAATTTAAAAATCTGGTTCAAAGGGCCATGTAAAAATTCGAAGGACCACGACAATTATGTCAAATTTGGAAACAAATTTCAGGTTTACAAGTTGACAGACTTGTATTAAAAATACCGGGTAATAATCTGGTTCAAAGGACCATGTAAAAATTCGAACCGAAGGACCATTTCATTTGAAGATATCGAAGATTTGAGATGTCGAAAATAAGCAATAAAGAGTTGACAATAAACTTACTGATATACTTCATCCCCTGAGCTATTATAGGTGTGACAATTCTCAAAGACGAGCTGACAATCCGAGAGTACTTCATCATCGTACTGATAGTCGCCCATGTTGAGTTTGTACTTGATCGTACCAAAGTCCATCGGCTTCTTGATGATGTCGTAGTAGTCGGGCACCTCGTGCTTGTGCACGGGCTTGATAAACGGCCAGCCGTCGGCATGGGCGATGATGTCGCGCAGCAGCTCCTGCAGCGCGGCGTTGTTCAGCGGCATGTCGACGTTCGTCTCGTTGCTGCGCCCCGACCGCCGCTGAAAGTGGTCGCCGTTCGCCTGCTTGTCGTCGCGATCGCCCACTTCCTTGCACTCGGTGCACGTCCATGCGCCGCGCACGGCACGCTTCAGGCTCGTGCACTCCAAGTGGTACATTTTAAGGCAGTTTACGCAGTGGATCGAATCGTCCGTTTCCTCCTGTCCGCATACGTGACAATTTTGTGGTTCCTGTTCTTCACTGTTAAAACACACACGCACGATTAGTCAATTAATTTTGTTAATTTCTGAAGCTTTGCCAAATATTCGCTAAAATATATGAGAAAAACATATCTAGATGTCATAACTCGGCTTATTTTCGTGAAAAACACGCCTTTAAGCATATCAGGAGATCGATAGCTGTAACGATCTAAGAATTATCATACGATATCTGTAATTTTGGCAAATATCCACTAAAATATATGAGAAAAACATGTCTAGATGTGCTAAATCAAGTTATTTTTACGAAAAAAATACCGTTAATCTCATCAAGAGGTCGATTGCTGCAACGGTTTAGGAATGTTCATGCAATTTCTGAACTTTTGGCAAATATTCACTAAAATGAGAAAAACAAGAGATCGATAACTGCATCGGTTTAGGAATTATCAAGCGATTTCTGCAGTTTTGAGCAAATGGTATACGAAAATCATTACGGATATTACTGAAATATAGAGAATATTGTGTACAGAAAATAACGCATAACAAAAATTGCTAAAACCGAATACGCAGATTCGATTGCGATGCATTTTCGTAAAAAATTGAAAACTATTGTAAAAAAAGTTAAATCTGTACTTACTCTGATTCAACCTCCATCCTCTCTGCTTTCGTGTGTTTCGCATCCTCAATCCTTTGTACAATTTCTTTACAATGCACACAATACCAATTACCATCTGGTACCGCCTATAACAAACATTATAATTAAACAATTAAACAATTGCCAACAAAATTTTGAAGTAAAATTCCACTCACCGTGAGTTTAGGTTTCAAACAAAATATATGATATCCATCGTTGCAATAATCACAAAGTAGGATATTTTGCTCTTGATTGCCACGTTTACACGTCGTGCACTTCATCTTCAGCGTTGATTTCTTCCACGCAATCGCCGAATTCAGCACGTGGTAATGCAGCAAAATTTGGCTATAGCTCGTCGAATTCAACAGCGACTGCTCCCAGAGGACAATCACGTTCTGCCGACCCAAACGCATCTTGGGATTCGCCGCAAACTGACCCATGGGTTTGTTGATGAAATTCAACTTTACTGTGAGAGCAATCTGTGCTAAGGCAAAGGCCAGGAACTTGATGGTCTTCTGCTGGGAACTCGAATGCGTCAATAGGATTTCATCCGACTCCAAATCAGACTCTTCCGATTCAACTTCTGACCGCCGCATCTCGAGGTATTTCCCCGGATCCTCCCAATCGACAGGCGCAATCGGCTTATCGTCCTCATCGGTCTCAATCAGCCACTTTATCCTCGGCTGCGTGAGTTCCTCGATGCGATCCCACTCGTTGTCTTCCACAATCGCACGAAATTCCTCGCGATTCTTCCCAATTCCACCAAGATAGCCATCAAACAGCTCCTCCTCGAGCGTCAGAATGCGATCAACGGTCGTCAGACGCATCACTTCATTCGTATTCACACTCTCGGCGTACCCCCAATTGTCATCCTTGTGGAATCGCGTCGAATTCGTCTCATTCTCATCCTTCACATACCTGGGTGTCCTTCCGATAAGTCTAATCAGATTCGCCTTGTCCATTTCGATGACTTTAAGCAGTTCCTTCTCGAGTACACCGCGTTTGTTCAGACTCTCCGTCAACTCTTCCAGTTGTTCCTCGCTGTCAATCACCTGCCACAACGGCATTTTTCGGTCGCAGTGCACCGGACACGTCGTCGGGTCTGTCGAACACATCAGCAACTCCTTGACGTGCGCCAAGCTGGTCGACGTCTTACTATCAACCCCATTCTGCTTCGGCTCATTCTCCTTATCGCTGGAATTCATCTCGTCGGACATTCGCTGCAGATAGCTGATAATCCCCTTCTTATCAGCCCCTACCAATTCCGGCACATGCTGAGTGACTTCCAGCAAACACGAGCCTTGATTATGATTCTCCTGGTTCACAGCCAAGCCAGGCACGGCGTGCAATTTAAAATACGCCCGAAACCCTCGATCGTAACCCATAAAATTCACTTTCTGATACACTTTGCTGTTGAGACTACTCACAGTATTCTCGTACTCGACCTTAAACTCCTCCTCGGCCTGTCGGGCGGCTTGCAATTTCTCCTTGGCCTTATCCGCCGGTAGATCCACGTTACCTCGCTTGAGCTGAGCTATCTGCGTGTCGGCATCCGCCTGCCGCTTGCGCTCGTTCGCCTGCGTACTCCTCAACTTACTCCGCACCTCCTTTTGTTCGTCCAGGTTTTGTTCGATGACATCGCGGGCCTCTTTATAGGTAAGCAGCTGATTGACGAGACACTCCAGCAGGCGTAGTTTGTCCACCACGGAGAGTTGGCACACGTGGTGCAGTGCCAAAGCCTTGAGAATATGCGGATGATGGTGGCGCAATGCAATGGCTGGATCCTCGTCGCTTTCAAAGCCACCGCGGTATTGTGACCGCCATTTGACGCCGGCTTCGTTGACATTGTTGCCCGAACTGAGAAGGTGCAATCGCAGCAGTTCAGAGAGCGCAAGAATATCGATCTCGATGTTGAAGAGATGACTGCCGTAGTTTTTAAGCAACCAGAGATGACAACGATCAGCTGCGAGTGTTTCTTTAGATGCTCCCCATCGCCCTGGGAAAACACGTTAAGATACTTTAATCAATAGATACAAAATCATTTAGATACAAAAAATCGGTACTTAAAAACGCATTAAAATTAGGGATGCAAGGCTATTCTGCTTTTAATGCGTTTTTTAAATAGAAAATTGACTTACCCCCATGTTTATTACTATACTTTTCTTTTTCAGCCGCTTCCAGTTTGAACAAACAGCTCAGCAACATCTGAATCATGTTTGCCATGGGGCTAGCCACTCTCGTTTCGAATAATATCCGCTCCATCACAGAGAGCGTAATGCCATTTGGAAAATAATTGCGTAGACTGATCACAGACGAAAACGTATGCGTGAATTCCATTACGCATAGCACGTCACCGAGGTATTTATCTGGTATTTTCGTTTTAATTTGTGTGGGATCTGGTAATACCTAAAGAAACAAGTATAATTATATAATAGACATAACAACAATAAAAAATTCCGAGAATCTATCGAAATATCGAAACAAAATTATAAAAATTTTTGAGATAATCTTCGAATTGATTATATTCCTAAGCATTTTATGATTTTTTTAGTTTGATTTTCAACTATAAATCAATTTTTAACTATAAAATCTTTCTTTTTCTCTCTACGTTATATCAATATTTTCTTTATACTCACTTTGTGGTCTTCCAAAAGTAAATCATTGACTGGATTATGCCAATCCCTGAGTTTCAAACCAATTTCGAAGTCCTTTTGCTTCTTCAGTTCCCTCTCCTGCTGCTTCCTCTCGCGTTCCTTCTCCTTTGCGAGTTCCTTCTCCCGTTTTTTGTTCGCATCCATCTCCTTTTCCTCCTCAGTCTTCGGCAGTATTATGTTGTTTTTGGAGAGGAATTTCGTGAGCGTTACCTGCCGTGACTTCTTACCGTTGGAAGCATTCGCTTTCTTGTGTTCAAACGTCGGCGATGGGCCGGCGAAAATGGCGTCAAACTTCATGTTGTTGATGCCAAACGCGTCCAGGGCATTCTTTTTTATGACAATCCCACCGCCACTCGGCTCGACGTACTGCTTCAGGAATAATTTGCTTTTTTCACGATTATATAATCCTCGTTTGCGACGCAACTGTGTTGATGTTGCTACCAATTTTATTTTGTTCGTATCTGATTTCAGCTCAGATAATTCGTATTTGTATAAATTTGCTGGTATATTTACAGATGTACCTCTGAAATTTGATATTTATATAGTTTACAAAGAAATATAGTGGGAAAAAATGAAAAACAATAGAAAAATAACGGTGAAAGGGATAAACAATAGAAAAAGGATGGAAAAAAGGCATAAACAATAGAAAACGATCGGAAAAAAATGAGAAAAAACAATACAAAATGAAAGAAAGAATGAAAAAATTCAATTAACACTTCAAATTTCAATCAATTTAATTTAAAATATTGAAAATTCAGAGTGTTGTATCAATTTCAACGCACATTTTCGTTTGACTACTTGAAATTCATGCAGGATATCAATCACTGAACATAATAAACGCAAAACTGGGTAGCTTCTGCATAGCTTTCCCGCGCAGTTACCATCCCAGTTGTCTCGTTGTGTATGTAAAATGTAAAAACTCACCCTGTAGATTTCTTAGCCACCTCCTGAATCTCCTTGTCATTGGGCGGCAGCACAGCAACAATCTTATACTCGCTCCATTTGTTCGCAAAGCTTGCTTCGACCTTCTCGCCGATGAAATACCGATCGCGGATGTAGACAAACACATCTTCGACCATGTCCGCGAAGCTCGACTTGACCAGCGTGGCGATGAAGAGCATTGGAATGTTGAGTTCAGCGGGGAATTCGGTGAGCATCTTCTTCGCGTTCACCTCGCTCTGCAGCGCCTCCTCATAGGTGAGATTGCTCTTGCCGGTCATCGAGCACGTCCACACCATTGAGTTGCACAGGATTGTTCGTTCGGCGAATTCACTAAAAACGAAATACATTTCAGTTCACTACATATTTCAGTGTAATAAAACCAGAATGGATTATATTTAAGTGACAAATACATTAGTGATGACATTGTGATAAAAAAGAGACATGGACAGGGAGGAGTAATCTTATGCAGTTGTTTACATGAATATACATATTGTGTTTCATTGAGAAAGTATATAAGATCATCTGATTCTTGATGAAGTCCGAATACTGAAGGAGGAAAATGTGAATAAAAGTGTTAACGAAATTTATTTTATTATTTATTTAATTATTTTATTTATTCAACAACCTTTTTCTACCACATAGTAAGTGGCGCAAGGGAATAGTAATTTTCACCCGGCTCAATCCGGTCTCGCTATTAATGGTACTTGCGCTCTGGAACTTTTTATGCATAACTTTTTTCCGAGGACCGTTGCAAGCGAATCACCCAACCTTCATTCGCGTTTGAGCATAGATTTTCCTCTTAACATGTTACCAAAAAAGACGAATTAACCACCTAACCTTTAAATCCTATAAGAACATAACCTATTTAATCATAAAATAACAAAAACTAACCCAAAGTCATAAAGTTTCCACATTTTTTTAGGCTATGTACTAAAACTATAAAGTAACCATAGAATGTATCAAAATTTAGGGGGTCACATCTAACCTATAAAATTTACAATAATTTATGAAATCAGGCAATTGCGCTCGTACATTAAAGAGGAACTAAATAAACTCAAGAGAAAATATCATATTCTGTTAATACTTTAAAAAGTATTTTTAGAAAATATTTCATTTTTCTAGTATACGATTGTGAATCAAAACCTAACCTAAAAGGCAAATCATTAAATCAATAAGCCCTTAACGTATATAGCTTTTAAACTATTTACGTTATATGCCTAACGTAAATATGCATACGAATTTTACTTAGAAAACAATAACTAATAGAAGATACAAGAATTTTATTTGCGATATTTATCAAAGCATAACCTATAAATCTCATGGTATTAAATAAACTAACACATAAAATTTACAAAGAAATACTTCACCTAAATCGATAAGAATTTAACTTTTAAAAAGCTAACCTTAAATATATGACTTGCAAACATCTAACTTACAAAACGAACACATATTCACTCATGAGAAAAGACTGTAAATAAACTTTTGATGGTTTGAACTTCCACTTAATTTTAGGGAATACTTTGATAACAAAAAAATATATTTTTGGTCCTGAGACCTGGCCATCGACCATACTGGTCCTTCAGCCTGGATATATTTATTATGTGTTTGTATTACCTGTTATTATTTGTGATTTGTATCATGTGAATTGAGTGTTGTGGGTTGCGCATATTTGCGATTATTGATGTTGGGTGATGATTTTTGAACAGTGGTTGATTTTCTTGTTGTGTGGGTTTTATAGGTGTGGATTAATGTGATTTTTGTGAGTTATAAATGTGAAGTAACGGGTGCCCACCCCGGGGACTCGAACCCCGTCCTGCTGCGTGGTAAGGAGAGACTGTGCTGCCCAGGTGGGTTTTGATAACATTTTCTTAAGATACGAGATTTTGAGTCAATATTGATACTATAAATGATCTTAATTTCATTAATCAACTCTTTCGCATTACATTTACAGATTTAACGGCACGTTTGATAGAATGTCGACTAAAAATATCTTGTGTTTATAGGTTTATTTTTAAACAAAATTAAGTTTCCTAAACATTAAAATCTTTCCTTGTTGCTAGTAATATGTTTGGCTATCAATAAAGCATGATTACTAAACATATTCATAGATAGGAACCAACGCGCTAGCAAATAATAAAAAAGATACCTGTCTGCTTAACCTAGAAATTTTATCTGCGAAATTTATCAGAACATAATCGATAAAATCAATACTTGAAGCTTTAGAAAGTAATCTAAAAATTCATAAATGCTTATAGTAATAAATAAACTAATCTAAATTTTATTAGAACTAAATAGAGTCCTCGACATGAATTTAATTCATAAAAAAACTAACCTAAAAGTATATGGCTTACAAACTTCTAACCTACAAAATTATACCTACTCAAAATTATACCAACTCAGGAGAAGAAAAAAAAAACATGTAAAAACGACCTTTTTTGTTTGAATTTACATGAAATTTTAGGAAATTCATTGATATTATTTTCCCAAGATACGATTTTAAGTCAATATCGGTACTAAAATGATTATTCTTAAAGAAAAACATAATGAAAGCCAATAAATTGTGTTTATAGGTTTACTTTTAACGAAAATTTAAGTTGCTGAGCATTAAAATCTTCCCATGAAACTAGTAATATGTTTGGCTATCATTAAAGCATGATTATTAAACGTATTCATTGATAGAAAACCAACGCGATTGCAAAATATTAAAAGACACCTGCCTGCCTGCCTGCCTAACCTAGAAAAACAGAAAAATTGCGCCCATTTGCCAAACAACGCCGTTCGTTTCGTTCGCTCCCCTTCGAAATAGGCCTCGGCGTGCATGGCACCGCACCGTTAGGCAGACAATAGATGTGGCCGTGCCATTCTCAGGACATTCGTACGATTGGTACACGCTTGGCAAATTCTCGCTGCAGGAAGAATACAAGACGGTGGTTTCTTCCGCAATCACCGGCGGTATCTACTCACTCATAATCGCGGAATATCTCGTTAGTCATGGCGCAATGGAAGACCTCCTCGTCGTCGCGCAGAAACTCGTCCACCTGCGCCTTCTCCAGCGTCTTCTTCTTCAGCAACGGCATCGCGCGGCGGCTGTGCTGCTTTGGAGGGAAAAGTTGCACGCTCGCTCGAGTGCATGTAATGCAAACAACCAGAGCAGCAGGTCGCAGGAGATGTATATCACACTTACTTAACTTAGTCGATGCCGCTCGACGCCCGCGTGTTTCGTAAAACGGCCAATTTGCGTGATTCTCTATGTACACTTTTGTATTTTCGCGTTAAAAAAACGTGCGACTGTTTGCGCAGCAACGAGTAAACCGAAACCGAAACGAACGATGCGAAACGCGAACGACACTCGATTAACTTCGGCTGCGTCGTCGGGTACCACCGGTACGGCTCACCGCGCCGATGACCATACGGTGATGCGCAGTAGTAGACAATTTATAAGGCGCATGCGCCAGCAGTTGCCGAAATCCTTTTAAATTTTAAAGCACTTTATAAATTTAACCTTTAAATTTTGGGCATTTAAATTGATGTTAAAGAACTCAAACTATTTGCATTAATGTGTAATGTATCCATTAAAAACTAGTTATAAATGTAAACTAGATTTATTTAATTTTCTAAAGGAAAAAAAGTTTATTTCTTAGTGAATATAGCAAAAAATTTAAAACTAACGAATATGTAATAGTATGTTCAATAAGTTGTCTATCTTCCACACGTTCCACGTAGCGGCAAAAAGTAGAACTAAAATGAAAAATTCAATCTTACAGATAGATATCAAACTTACAATTACAATAATTTCAATTGTCCAAAATGTAATTGAATGAAAGTATTTGTCGTTAATATGTGTAGTTCGCATAGGAATAATTTGTGTTAAAGGGACATTTCGCCGAATGCAGTCGTGAATATTGAAGAGTCAAAAAGGATGAAAATAAAGACCGCAGCGTCATCTTATAAACAACTAACTCATTGAAAGATGTGAATGCATGGACCAGTAATTACTTTGACAGTTAAATACATTTAGTGACTTTCGTGTTTTAGGTTGCCTACTCTGTGAGGTTTTGATACATTTATGAAAATATTTAAGGCCGTTGAACTCAAGATATTGGTGAATCTTGGGTTGTCTAGGTTAAGTGTAATTTTATACAGCATTTCTTATATTAAGCATGATTTTGGTTATTTCCCTATTCTTTTGCAATATATCGAATCCGCTTTTGCGATTTATCAACAGAAAATAAACGTGCAGCAAATAAGTAGTATGGACACCCATGACCTAGGACCAGGTTGTCGGTTGTTCGGTTTCAGAATCAAATATATCCCAATCCTTGGGGGGTTCTGGTGCCAAGACGGAAATGGAAAAACTGGAATAGGAACCGGCCGCATTTTTCAGTTTTAATCTAATTTAATATAAATTGGCGGCTTTGCTGAGAAGTATGGCATGGTAAAACTGGTTAAGAGGACCGGGTCCAACTGGAACCACGTAGCGGCAAAATGCGGAACTAAAACGTGAAATTCAAACTTTGTTCGAAAATATTTTCTAATCTGCATGTTATAGAATGCCCATCCTTGTACGTATTGATTCCTCATTAAGTATAGTTTGTTTTGATATGCACATTTATGCCTAAATTTTGGGTAATTATTGAGATATCGTGTAAAAAAGTCTTTTCCGAGAAATGGAGAGTTTTAGGTTTTTCATTTTTTTTCGCATTTCCTGTAGTGCTAGGAATATAAATCATGCACCAATCGATTCAGCGTGAAAATATCTTCAAACTCCTGGGATAGTTTTTCATTTCTGCACATCTGGGGCTACGCCAACTTCCCCCACGCGCAGCAATTTCTAATTGATCCCTGATCTTCTAGAGGATAGGGTCACGTATCTGTAGGGCGGCAACGTGGTGTTCAACTGCCCATGGTCCCAGCGGGCGGTCGAATATTTATTCTTCCAACACATGGTTGGACGGTTTCACCGGTGCGCGGTCAACATTGTTTTGTCGCCCAACAGCTGACCCCTCTGCGCCTGCCTCCGGCCAGTGGCCACCGCCACCGGCTGCCGCGTTCAACGAGCGCGCATCGCACGCGATCGATACACACAAGCATGGGTGAGAACGGCGGCGTCAGTGTCGCGACACCCCGATCTGCCGCAGCTGTTCACCTGTCGTCGTTGCCACCGTCGCCGCCGCCAACGCCGCCGCTACTGTTGTCACCTCGCACCAGATGAATTTCGACGCGGACGACGGCGATGCCGACGAATTGATAGGTACTAAGATGTTGCAGGAGGTACGTGAAGGTAAGTCGTTTTTTCTATCCTATTTCACTTCTTCTATTTTATATTTATCCCTTTTTTCTTTCGTTGCTCCTTTCTTTCAGTTTGTTAACTTATTGTTTCATGTGAATCAAAACACACAGCACAATACGCATAAACGTGTATCGCAGGTTCGTGTAACCTCACTTCAGGAAATTTACATTGTGATAGAATTCTAACAATAAGTATTTGTTTATAAACGAGAAATAGACACCATATTGTATGGATTCACTACTACATAATGTAAGGCATCGTAGTCGAACCTTGTTGAAATAACATTATAATACAGTCTACGACATTTCTTCACGGGAAGGCATATCAACATGGTCCTTCGAACCGGATGCCATAACAATGTTTAGTCCTACGTTGCGTATTATCAAACTCATCAATTTATTGGGAATAGGGTGTAGGTGTCGGAAACAGCGGCGGCTCGTCGCGGTGTGGAGCTGGGTACTCGTTAGATCACCGCAGTTAAGCAACTACGGACGTAGCTACGCGTTGGATGGGCGACCGACCACTCGGTCTCCTCATTTAACAAGCGGCTGCGGCGCCGACCTCTGTTGCTACCATCAGTTTTGTTTGCTCCTCACATATGAGTGAACGGAGCGTGACGCGCGACACTCGTCATAAACCAGCCTACCTGAAAGGTTATATATACAGGTTAATATTTTCAATAAATGCTTACATTTCTCGAAGGCGCATCAACGTCAAGAGCATCCGTAATTTCTTCTCTTCTGAAGGTGAACTATGTTGTACACAGAAGCACAATCAAAATGGATGGAATCACAAATGAGAACGAACGCGGGTGGAAAATGGTACAATACGAAAGCACGAAGGCAAAAGCATGGTGAAAGCACAAATGACGATCCGCGGGCAAATGCACAACGATCTGCTCAATTTTCGGTGATAATAGTTATTTGTCGTAGGTTTTCGTTCTTTAGCCATTCATGATGCTGTCGGCAAGTGAACCCCCTGCTTGCTTTCTGCTTGCCTTCTGATCCAAGGTTTGTGGGTTCGAATTTTGCCTGCGAACTCTTTGTCGTTTTTAAATTATATGTTTAACAAATAACTACATAACAATAAATACGAACGCGAGTATTTCACGACTGTATTGCACTACAGGTAGAAAAAGTTCCATTCAATTTAGTGTTGGACAATTGCAACACTCTCCTTGTTAGTCAATGACATTGTTATTGTCAATTCAAGTCTCGCTCATTGTAGTTATCAAGCACCGCATCATCTCTCATGAAAGATGAGCGTGATCCGGTGAGTGAGTTTCGTTTCGTTTTTGCAGCACCTATTCTACAATCAATGTTTATTCAGCATTTTATCGCGATTTGATAACGGTGACAGTGTGTAAAAGTCTATCGCAACATTCAAGCAGGAAACGTGTCATTATTTCACCACTGCACTGGGCCTGCTTGACTTTATTTTAAGTGCTTCATACTGGGCGTGGGCGTGTGAATGACGAATTGGAAATTGCGTTTTTCCAGCGACGGCGCGGCGGCAGTCGGTGAAAATGAGCCAGCGTGGTATATCGCGAGAGTACACATCGCTCGATGAAGGTAACGTGTTTATTAGATTGATTTTCTGCGCCCAAAATCGTTGTTAAAAGCAGCAGAGAATAGTCGAGCACATATTCTCATATTCTTCATACTCAAGAAGCAAAGTTGTGCGTGACTCGAATGTAAACTGCTTAATTTACTCGCCGATGTGTAGTGCTTCACTCGGTAATCGAATGGCAAATAATAATTGTCGAAATTGCGTGATGTCAAAAGTTGAACTGTGTGTGTTTGTTTCAAAAAGCGGTGAATGTTTTCCAGCATGTCACGATAATAAAACCATAGATATGTATGTTTTATTAACTTCAAAAAAAAACGGCGAAACATTAAATTGCATTGTCCGTCTGTAAAAAAATATTTTTAGATTAAAACTGGTGCAATTCTACTGAGAAATGGATTAATACTGTTTCTCACGTCTTGAAAATGAGAAGAGTTTCTTGGGAGCCAAGCAAACAATAAGTTTATTCGAAATCGATGTTTCAGTACGTGACGCATTAAATAGACTAACAAGGAGAGTGTTCCAATTGTCCGCCACCAAATTGAATAAAACTTTTTGTACGGGTAGTACATATATAGAAATAACTTGTGTTAACGGGATTTTATGCCGTTTTGAGGCGTTTGCTCAAAAATAATTTTCAAATTTTGCCACGAATTGAGCATGGCATATATTGCTTTAACAGCACGTTCAGCTG
>JAODAC010016360.1:3701-21481 GCA_027575185.1 Mimaenictus wilsoni | reverse complement strand
AAATAAGACGCCAACTACGTTGTTTTCTTGCTGTTTAATCTGCACAGATGAAGATAACTGAATACCTTCACTATCATAATAAGGGGGCTGGCGAAGGGTGTCAAGGAATTTTTATGTAAGAGATCTATTGAAATGCCCCTGTAAAATTATACTATTAATTAGTACACTGTAAATTTAAAATTATAAATATGTTAAGCAGATTGGTAATTTTGCTATTAGTTTTTATACTTCCTTTTTCTTCATACTCATACCAGTTTAGAACCAAAGCAAAGCAAGCAGTAGTCTTAGATTTAGCTTCAGACTCATTCATTTTTGACCATAATTCTGATGAAAAAATGGCCCCATCTTCAATGAGCAAGCTAATGACTTTATATATAGCCTTCGATTATCTAAAAGCTGGAATAATAAATATGGAGGATAAATTTCGAGTAAGTAGAAAAGCGTGGGAAAGGAGAGGCTCTTCTATGTTTTTGAAAGAAGGTCAATCCGTTACGGTGAGGGAATTACTTGAAGGAATTACAATAGTCTCAGGCAATGATGCCTGCATAACACTAGCCGAGGGCATTGCAGGATCAGAAGAGAATTTTGTGGCTGAAATGAATGAAGTTGCACAAAATTTGAATCTGAATGACAGTCATTTTGTCAACTCAAGCGGGTGGCCAGATGAAGATCATTTTATGAACGCAAAAGACTTGGTAATGCTGGCAAAAAGGATTTTCACCGATTTTCCTGAATATTATGATTTATTTTCCGAACAATATTTGACATATAATGAAATTGTACAAAAGAATAAAAATCTTCTACTTTTTCACGATATTGGGGTTGATGGCTTAAAAACCGGTTATACAAATGCTGGTGGTTACGGCATTGTAGCATCTGCAAAACGAAATGATAGGAGAATTTTTGCTGTCGTAAATGGTTTAAACACTGAGAAAGAGCGAATAGAAGAAGCAAAAAGATTGATACAATACTCCTTAAATCATTTTAACACTAAGAAAATATTCGTTAAAGACAGCGTAGTTGAGGAAGTAAATGTTCTCTATGGAAAAGATAGAAAAGTGCCTATTACAGTTGCAAACGATGTTACCATAACTTACAACCGCAAATTGCATGACCAAATTAAGGTGCGTATTGAATATAAAGATATGATACCTGCACCCATTAAAAAAGGTCAAGAAGTGGGCAAAGTTTTTGTAGAAATACCAGGTATTGAGAAACAAACTACACCACTTTATGCAGCAAATGACGTGCAGGAATTGAATTTCGTAGAAAAGTTTTTTAGGATGTTGTTTTAAGTTTGATATTAAAGCAATTCCGAAAGAGAGATCTATTGCACTTTAGTGTAGTTTTAACTAACAATTTCTGTTACAATACAAGATTGAAATGTTACGAAAATGTGCTAGTTGTATTTGTTGCTGTCTAGTATCCTAGAGATACTGTGGGCTGTAACGTTAAAGTTTAGTAACAGTTTTACTAAAGTTGTGCCTTCGATTGCAACATTGGTAATTATGATCATTAGCATTTACTTTTTATCTCTTGCAGCATGCTTTCTACCTATTAGAGTATGCTATGCAGTTTCCTCTGGAATATGCACAATTGGAATAACTATAATTGGTGCAACCGCTTTCACAGAGAATATTAATTTATCTCAAGTTTTATGTATCATTTTAATTGTAATAGGAACCATAGGGCTAAAGCTCTCTATTTAAACCTAAAAATTTATGCATGAATTGGATATATTTACTCTTATCGTCACTAATTGAAGTGTTCTGGGTCATAACACTTAAGCATAGTTATGGATTTACTCATCTCGTACCATCAATAATTAGCATACTCTCCATGGCTCTTAGTACATATTTACTTTCGCTCGCTACACGTTCTATACCTATCGGAGTATGCTATGCAATTTGGACTGGAGTGGGCGCTATAGGAGCTTCGATACTTGGAGTTTACCTATTTGATGAACCAGTTAATTTATTCGAAGTAATATGCTTTATTTTAGTTACATTCGGGATTATAGGATTAAAATTGTTTGATACTGCAAAACAAACTGTTGATAAAATGGAATAAAAGATCCCACTGGGATGAAAGAAGCAGATACTCCATATTGTCATGCAAATTGGAATCCAGACTTTCAGCATGGTGAAGACGGGAAACCGTAACCGTCCACACTTAATTCTGCAATTCTTCAATCTCACTAATGGACAGGCCAGTACACTTGACAATAGTGTTAACATCAATATTATTGGCTAGCATTGTTTTTGCAACTTCAATTTTTCCTTCAATTTTTCCTTCTTCTCTACCTTCTTTCCTACCTTTCTCTTCACCAATTTTGATGCCTTCAATTTTTCCTTCAATTTTTCCTTCAATTTTTCCTTCAATTTTTCCTTCGATTTTTCCTTGTTGAATAGAAGAAAGATAATCATCAATATGTTTCTTAGTTTGATCATAAGCAAAACGTTCTTCTTTACTCCAGTTATATTGATTTAACACATCATAAGCTCTACCAATAATAACATCACTACCTATTATTTTCTGTAGATCTTCTTCGCTAGTTTCATCGGCGTACTTAAAAAAATAAATCCATTTTTCAATAATATTTGAAAGCTGATCTTCTTTTGTCTTATTGAACTTTGGTAGCTCGATGAAAGTGAAACTAAAATCTTTGAGATCATGTTCATAGGTAATTTTATCAAAAGTAACGTGATCAGATTTGTAAGCCAGCTTGTTAGGAAATAAGATAAAATCGGCGATAGCAATAAAAATAACTCCTTTAAGATCTTGATATTGATCACCTTTGTGAGCTTGACTTGAATAAGCTTTAGCAGCATAGTATTGAGCGCGTTTCTCAAAGCCTGTAGTTTTAACAACTTGCATTTCAATAATTAGCTGGGTTCCAGCAGAATCAGTACAGAGAACATCAACAATGCTCTGCTTCTGAGAAGCAATATCAGGATCCTGAATGGGACTTAAGAAAGAAACATCTTCTATCTGATCAACACCAGTAAGGCCTAGCATATCATTAAGAAAGTGAATAAGAATGTCCTTATCATTTACAGAGCCAAAAATACGCCGAAAGGCAAAGTCGTTCTTAGGATCGAGAAACTTAGAAATAGCCATAGCTAAAGTGCTTAGAAAAGATTAATAATTATACACTATTATTAACAACTATTCAATCATATTTTAAGCTTAACTTGATACTATAAGCTGCCGCCTTCTAGCACATTCCCATTTACGTTTTGCGCTTTTTTCGTTTCATCCATTTTAGTACTAGGTTTTAATATGCTATATGTAATACCACCAACTGCTAGTGCCACTGCTGTAACTATAGCTGCTGCTATCATTACGGACATCAATTCAACTGCAACTGTCCCGGTTGCAAAAAGTGTTACTGCTATAACAGCGCCTAATAATGCAGTTGAACTACCGGCAATAATACCGTTTTTAATTGCTGATGTAGGTTCTGTTTTTCCTAAAAGACGTGTTGTATCTTTATCATCTTGCGGTAAATCTGTTTTTTTGCTTAGTTTTTCAAGTTGTTTTTCTTCTGCTACCTTCAAAAGCTTCTTTGTATCATCATCTTCAGCTAAGTCTCGTGGAGTTCGACCTTCATTATCTTTTGAGAAAAGGTCTGATTTTTTGTCTATTAGAACACCTACTACCCATTTGTTATGAGTAGCAGCCAAATGTAAAGGGGTACTTCCATCTTTATTTGCCGCATTAACATCTGCTCCGTTTTCTATTAGGATTTCCACTATATCTGACTTTGCATGTCTAACAGCCAAATGTAAAGGAGTCCATTCATTTTCATCTAACGCATTAATATCAACTCCCTCTACTTTCAGTAGAGCTTTTACAATTTTTTCATCGTTATAACGTGAAGCAGCCAAATGTAAAGGGGTACTTCCATTTTTATTTACCACTTTAACATCTGCTCCTTCTTCTATTAGAGTCTTCACTGTGCGTGTACGACCACCTTGAACAGCACAATGCAAAGGAGTACATCTATCTTGATTTCTTGCATTAACATCAGCCCCGTTTTCTATTAGAGCTTTTACAACTCCTTCATCGTCATAATGTGAAGCGACCAAATGTAGAGGAGTATTCCCATCCTTATCTACCGCTTTAACATCAGCCCCTCCTTTTATCAGAATATTTAAGGCTTTTCCACTAAAGTACTCTGAGGCAACCACATGTAAAGGAGTTTTGTTATCTTTATTTATTGCATTAACATTTATTTCTTCTGCCTTCAATAGAGCACTTATTGCCTCTTCATTGCAAAATCGAGCAGCACAATGTAAAGGGGTACTTCCACCTTTATTTGCCGCATTAACATCAATGTCTTTTGCTTTTAGCAAAGTGTCCATTGCTTTCCCACTGTTAAAGTAAGCAGCTATATGCAAAGGAGTATGCTTTCCAGGATTCTCTGCATTGATATTTATTTTTTCCGCCTTTAGTAGAATATCTATTACTTTTTCACTGTTAAATTGAGCAGCGTAATGTAAAGAAGCCCCTACAAACATTCCACCTGCTGCATTAACATCAATTCCCTCTACTCCCAGTAGAGCTTCCGTTATATTTTCTAGGTTATTATAAGCAGCTGAATGTAATAATGTATACTTATCATTCTCCCGAAGAAATGGATGATCGAACTCATCAATAGCGTGAAACAGGTGATTTACACCAAAACCAGCTTCTTCCCACTCTTTATATTCATCTGAATATCATGACAATTTCTCTCTAATTTTCTCAATTACATTGTCCTTACTTAAATTCCCTTCTTCATTAACTGTACTTAATATTTCCTTCCGTTGCTCATATTTCCTCACTATAACTTTACTCCTACTTTAACAATATTTTAATTATCACATATTATGGCAAGAAAGTCAACCCTAATTTTGCTTAGTAAGCACACTAACTATGAAACAATCTATATTACCATCAAAAACAGAATTTATATTGCCCACTTCATGTCCAGTTCTTAAATCCTTCACCATTTGATACGGATGCATAACGTACGATCTGATCTGATTGCCCCAACCTATATCGCATTTTTTACCATATTCTTCAGCCATCTTTTGTTCTTTCTTTTCCAGTTCAATTTGGTATAAACGGCCCTTAAGTAATTTTAACGCCTCATCTTTATTTCTGTGTTGAGAACGACCATTTTGGCATTGAACTACAACACCAGTTGGAATATGCGTAATGCGTACCGCACTTTCAGTCTTGTTCACGTGCTGACCGCCTGCTCCAGAAGCTCGGTAGGTGTCGATCTTTAGATCCTTTTCATCCACAGCAATATCAATTAAATCTTCTATCACTGGAGTTACTCCTACACTTGCAAAACTGGTATGACGTTTACCATTTGCATCAAACGGCGATATTCTAACTAGCCTGTGAATTCCACTTTCACTTTTTGCCCACCCATAAGCTTTTTCTCCAACGATTTTTATCATTGCAGACTTTATACCAACCGACTCTCCTTCTAATTTTTCTACAACTTCAACTTTAAAGTTGTGATAAATTTCTGCCCACCTTATATACATGCGCATCAGCATTTCAGCCCAATCATTGCTCTCTGTTCCACCAGCTCCTGAGTGGATTTCTAAAAAGCAGTTATTGTTATCTGCTTCACCAGTAAATAAGGATTCTGTCTCTTTAAGTTTGATTAATTTCTCTAACTTAGCTAATTCACTTTCAACTTCAGAGAAAAATTCTTCATCATTCTCATCAATAGCAGACTTCATTAAACTAATGGCATCGTTGTAATCGCTTTCCAGCTTTAAAAACGACTCTACGTCATTCTTAATTTTAGAACGTTCTTTGAAAATTTCTTGTGCTTTTTGGTTATCTTGCCACAGATCATCATTCGACGCTTGGGAGTCCAGCTCTTCAAGACGCAACTTTAATTTTTCTATGTCAAAGACACCTCCTGATAAGAGAAATACTTTTATTTAAGCCTTGAAAGTATTCAAGAATTTCTAAATAAGTTTTCATTATACTTTAGATTTTAATATATTTACTATTACTAACAATAACAGCAAACAAAATAGAAATTTAACCATATGATAGTTAATTCAAAATAATTTCATTATACTTTAATGTTTAAGGAAATCAAGCGTGTATATTTATTAAAAAATAAGGTAAAATAATGAATATTAAAGTAAGTTCTCATTATGGTTTAGACAAAAAGGCTATTGATGACTTAATAGAGTCACTTGATAACGATGAGCTAGAAAATGTTCGTAATATTGTAAAAACGATAGATAGCGTTCAGTTAGCTTATTTTTTATCTACTTCGATCAGTGATCACAGGGAGAAATTAGTTAATATCCTCGATCAACATTTGTTAAGTGATGCCCTAGTGCATGTAGTGCCAGATTTACAAATAGAGATCATAGAAACATTGGGAATAGAAAATACAGCAAAGTTACTAATGCTCCTTGATGTAGAAGATGTAGTAACCATAGTGAAAGATTTGGATAGAAAGTCTGTAGAAAATATACTTTACTATTTGCCCGGCAAGACTCAGAAATCAGTAGAGGAGTTGCTATCATACCCAGAAGAAAGTGCAGGAAGGTTAATACATAAAGATATGGTTATAGCTCCATATTATTGGACAATAAATCAGCTGACAGAATTTGTGTGCAACTATAAAAAAATACCAGAAAGATTTCACCAGATATTCATTATCAACTCAAAATTAGAGCCTATAGGCAGTGTTAATTTAAATAAGGTAATATCTCACTCAGGAGACACAATAATAAAAGAGATAATGGATCATGACATAAAAATCATTAAAACTGGAGTAGACCAAGAGGAAGTAGCAAGAATATTTAAAGATTACTCTCTATTATCGGCTCCGGTAGTAAATAAGAATGGTAAAATTATTGGTGTGATCTTAATTGAAGATGTGATAAAAGTTGTTCAACAAGAAACAGAAGAGGATGTACTCAAAATAAGCGGTGTATCTTCTAAAGCCGATATAAATGCCCCTATACATAAAACTATAATTAAAAGGCTACCTTGGTTACTGTTTAACCTCTTGGCTGCAACAATGTGTTCCATAGTAGTTGGCTTTTTCGATGATGTAATAAAAAGTTTTATAGTACTGCCAATAATCATGCCGATAATTGCATCAATGAGCGGAAATGCAGGATCCCAAACAGTAACGCTAACCATCCGGGCAATCGCAACAAAATATCTAACTGAGCAAAATGCAAAAAGAGTATTGATGAAAGAATTTTTAATAGGTCTTATAAACGGAGTGATCTTATCTACTATTTCATTAATAGTATTAGCAATAAGATTTCACAGCTTCAAAGTGGAGATGATTTTTGTGGTTTCCATGATTATGATGTCAATTGTTGCAACGTTTATCGGAACTTTCATTCCTATAATGCTTCACCGTTTAAAGTCTGACCCTGCCGTTTCTTCTTCAATCCTAACATCGGCAACAACTGATATTCTCTCAGCTCTTATATTTCTTGGTTTAGCTACGATCTTTTTATTAAATAGCTAATACTATCTATAGCTATACCGCCGCGGTATCTCGGCATAGATTCCGCTAACAAGTAGCGGAATGACGGTTTTTCAAATTGTCGTAAGTCAGTTTAGCTATAATATCAAGTTTCACCAACTATTTCTTTCTATTAAATAAGAATAAATTACCTATACAAAAATAGATTGGCAATATTTCAAGTCTGCCAAGCAGCATTAAAAACGATAGAAATAATTTTACTTCATTACTGAAAGAAGAATAGTTACCTGAAGGACCTATTAAATTACTAAATCCCGGGCCAGAGTTTGTAAGTGTTGCAGAGACTGAGCTGATGCTAGTTATAAAGTCTGCATTGCTTAAGTAAGACATCACTATTGATGAAATGGTAAACGTTAACATGAAAATTGCAAAAAATATAAAGACAGAATGAACTTCATCATTCTCCAGGGTTTTTCCGTTGAATTTTACCCTATTACCTGCACCTGGGTTTAATAAAAGGTGAAAGTAATTCCTTATAGACCTTAGAAAAATGATCAAACGAAAGATTTTGATGCCACCACTTGAAGAACCACTACATCCACCAACAAAGGTTAGAAAAAAAGCTAAGACTGAAATGAAGCTCCAATCTATATGATTACAGATTGCATAACCAGTTGACGTAATCAAGGAGGTGATGGTAAATATGCTGCATCTAAATGATAATGACACTCCTAAATCAACATTTTGATACAACCAAAAACAAGCAAATAAAGATGAAACAATAGCTATCTTAACAAAGTAAGAGACCTGTTCATCATAGCAAATGTCTAACCGTCTTATGATTTTTAAATAGCTAAGAAAAGGCAGAGAACCCAAAATCATAAAAATGATCGTTATAACTTCTAACATAGGGTTATTGTAGTGCCCTATAGAATCATTATAGTTAGCAAATCCACCAGTTGATACAGCGGACATTCCGTGACATATTGCGTCAAATAGTGGCATACCAGCCAGATAATAGGAAAATATACATAACAAAATTAGGCCATAATATATTGCTGTAATATGAATTACTACGCTTCGCGTGTTCGGCAACTTCCTTTTTGTAGCATCTGAATATTCAGAATAAAGTAAATTATTTAGGCTGAGAATCTTAAACATAGGAAAAACTGCAATTCCTAAAGTGATTATGCCAAAACCACCTATGCCATGTAGCATTGCTCTCCACAGCAGTATTCCTGGAGATTGTTTTTCAATATCATTAAATATAGTTGCTCCTGTCGTTGTAAAGCCAGATATCGCTTCAAATAATGCATCAACATAACTCAGATTATCAAAATAGAAAGGAGTAGCTGCAAACAAAGACAAGGCAATCCAGGTGCAACTAGTAATTGCAAAAATTGCCGGCATGCCATTTAATTTACCGAGTAAAATAAAAATTACGCCAGATGTGCAGGTAATTATGAATCCAGCGAGAAAATTTTTCCATTCGTAGCTGAGACATTTATTAGTAATAGCAGGAATAAGCATTGCTAAGCTAAATAACAATAGGAATATTCCCACAATAAATACAATTGAACGTAAAGTTTGTAAACGTTGATGATTTTTCATAGAGTTACTTCCTCGCTATACAAAGCCATAAAAGCTACTCTAACGTCAAGCACTTTGTTGGCCTTTATTAACAATATACTTGACTTACTTGTAAATATGTGTGATAATTAAACTATGTTATAGAAAATAGAAGTAAAATATGACTAAATCAACTGACATACAACAAAAAATTCGAACTTCATTAGAGACAGCAATCAAGAATAACAACCTTGAAACGGTCCAGAAAATATTCAACAGTAATGGAAATGATGATATACAAGCAGCTTTGGAATTCGAGAAATTTAAGATTATTGCATATTTTGCTACTACTGACATTGGAGATTTAGTTAAAGATAAAGAAAAATTTGAAAGAAGAGTAAAGATCATTGAGCTAATTTGGCAGAAAGCTAATCAAAAAACTCGTGATTTTTTGTATCTTTCTAACATAGAGCATTTTCAAAACCTTCAAAAAGAAACTGAACTTAGTGACATAACTGCTCTTAAAACAGTTATTCAAGAAATGGAAGAGCTCGACGGAGTAAATGATCTTAATATTAAACTAGGAAATGCAATAATAAATCTTGATGTTAATCAAGTTGAAGTAGCATTAGAGAATTGTGGTACAGATATAGAGAAAGTTTTGATGCGAGAGGTATATAAGGATGATGGAACCACAGATGCCTTTTTAATTTATCCTCTGAAAGTTCAATATAGTAACCAAGACGGTGTGGGAAAGATAAAAGAGATCACTAAACTTCTTTGGGATAAAGCTTCCCCTGATGTTCGTGACTTCTGGCTTAAACACCACATGGTTAATAGAGAAGGTCAAAATACAGGAGGTAACTATATAATAGATTCTCTTGAAGAGGCACAAGAAAGTTTTGCTAAAATACCTGGAGTAGGTGAGCAATGCTTTCAAGATTTGATTAAAGAAGTTAAGGATTATACTAACGATACAAACTTCTGGAGTAAGCACAAGGGGAAGATTGCTCTAGGTGTTACTGGACTATGCGTAGCTGGTGCTGTTGCAGCCTATGTGCTAGCGTATCCTGCAGTTGCACTGGCTTTAGCAGTTTTGGCAACAGTTATATTAATGGGTGCTGGTATTGCTAAGGTTCGTGAGAAAGTGGAAAATCCAAGTGTAGAAAAACTGTTTACACCACAACAAGGAGTATAACGTTAATAATGTCATCCCAGCGCGCCGCGCTGGGTTCTGACTATAGACTTTCCAGAATAAAAAATGTCAAAGAAGCGTTGCCGTCACGTTATATCATAAACCTTTGCTGAAGCTTTCTTTATATCTTCACTTGAAAGTGGGATTAGACCAAGCCTAGATAGATACCCACCTTCAATACCGATTGAATCTATAATTTCTTTTATGAATTCTCTTAATCCATCAACAGTATCCAGGTGTTCTTTCTTTATATAAAGGTATAGAGGTCTTGCTAATATATATTTTCCCGATGATATATTTTCGTAAGTTGGCTCAATTCCTGCAATTGTGCTCCCTTGTATTTTATCTTGATTCCTCATTAAAAAGCTAAAACTAAATATCCCTAAAGCGTTCTTGTTACTTTTCAATTTTTGTATTATTATGTTTTCATTAATTCCAACTTCTATATACCTTCCGTCATCCCTTATATTACCACATGCTTTCTTTCTTTCTTCCTGATCTTTATAATTCTCTTTGAAAATTCTCGAGTTCATGCATGAATATTGATTGAACATAATAGAATTAACCAAAGTTTCGTATGTGCCTGTATTTTGATGTGGACCATAAATTTCAATTTCTGTTTTTGGTAAGGCTTGATTTACATCAGACCAAAACTTCTTATTATTTTTTACTAATTTATCATTTTCTTGAGAATATGCAGATAAAGTTTCAAATAAGTCCTTCTTTGTGAAATCAAATCTATGGCTTTGATTTGAATTTGCAATGACAATTCCATCATAGCCAATGATGATCTCTATCACTTCATTAATTTTATTTCTTTTACATAGTTCTCTTTCTACTTCCTTCATAGGGCGAGATGAAGTGGTGATGTCTGGCGTGTCTTCCCCTATTCCTGAGCAAAACATTTTGAACCCTGATCCACTTCCTATCGATTCCACAACTGGAGTCTTAAAAGAGAATACACGATTGAACTCCTCGGCTACAAATGAGATAAAAGGAAAAACGGTTGAAGATCCAACAATTCTGATGTATTTCCTGGCATCAGCATTTGACAGCGGCGTGAATAATACGAATACAAAAATCAGGAAAAAGTTTCTAAGCATTATTTTTAGTTAAGAACATAAATTTAATTATTGTAATAAAAAATCAAACTGAAAAGCTTTAATTGCATGCTACAGTTTACATTTAAATTTTATTTTATATTATTGTAAGTATTACACAACTTTAAGGGGCGATTATGGCAGTTATGCCAGATAAATGGATAAGAGAAAAAGCTGAAAATTTTGGAATGATAGAGCCTTTTGTGGATCACAAAAGCAGCAAAGGTGTCATATCTTTCGGACTATCGTCTTATGGTTACGATGCAAGAGTGGATAATAAATTTAAAATTTTTACTAACGTTAATTCAGCCATCGTGGACCCTAAAAATTTCTCTGAGAATAGTTTTATAGATAAAGAAACAGACGTATGTATAATTCCACCAAATAGCTTTGTGCTTGCAAGCACAGTGGAATATTTTCGTATACCAAGAAATGTACTGGTCATTTGTGTTGGTAAATCAACTTACGCAAGGTGTGGAATTATAGTAAACGTTACTCCCTTAGAACCTGGATGGGAAGGTCATGTCACACTCGAATTCTCAAACACCACTCCACTTCCTGCAAAAATTTACGCTAATGAAGGCGCATGCCAATTCGTATTTTTAAGCGGCGAAAGTGAATGCGAGAAATCATATGATGATATGAAAGGAAAATATATGAATCAGCATGGTATCACTTTGCCGTTAGTTAAGTGATTACTTTAGGTAAAGCGTGATATTGTTTTATTGTACTGAAGATTACTAAAATGAGTTTTAACTAATTTGTCGCATTCTTTATCACCTAAAACTGCACGTGCAGAGTGGTTTTTAAATGACTCTACATAGCTTGAAAAGAAATTTGTAGAAGGATTACTTAAAGCTTCTGCAACTTCTTTTTTTTCTTCATCATTGGAAAGCTGATTAAATAGTTCTTCTCCCTTTTTTTGCAGCTCATTTTCAAATTCCTGCTTTATAGTATTCTTATCTGCTTTTTGCAAGAAGGAAAACTCTTCAAAAGTGTACAAGGAAGAGACAATACTGTTGAAGGTGCCAGTAAAACATGCACTTGAACCACGACCACCACGCACTCCGTATTCTGTTTGCGATTCTACTAAATGTTTAACCAGTTGATATTTTCTCTGTGATATGCGGGTATTAATAGCTATATTATTTGCTCTAGTTTGATCGTTGCAAGCCTTCCAAACTAAATTTAAAACTTGCTTCAATGTTAACCCGCTTCCACTATGTGTACCAGGGTTATTTTTTATACGCTTCAAGCACTCAAGTGCATGTTTTTTCTCATCTTCTGTAAGTTGATCTTTATCTGCAGCTTTTTGTGTGCCATTTGCTATGCACTCTAACTGATCAATAAATCCTTCTATTTCCTCTATAAACTTATCATCAATATCAGGCTCACCGTAGTTTTCTTTTAGCTTTTGAACGTTAATATTAATTGCATCATTTACATCAGTATCATGCGTTGTTTGTGGAATACGTGCTGCCTCCATAAATGCTTCAGCTCTTTGCTCTAACCATTCTGGTGCTTTGCCTCCTGCAAAAAGATATAGCTTACTCAATACATTGGCGATTGAGAGAAACACCAGGAAAGAAATAACAAATATTATCAAAAGTACTACAGATAAACCTATGATTAGCCACCTTACAGGAGCTAGCAGAATTTCTTTTGCTTTTTTTAATTTTGACGGTCTTTGTATGTTGTCTGGTGTATTTACTACTGCTGGCATAATTAGTTTAAGTTAATATCAATATTATTAATATACTATATTTTTTCTTATTTTGTCAACTCAAATTTCTACTTCCGCACTTTCTTATTGTTGCTTACAATGATTATAGCTACATGATTTACTCATGTATTTTTCCTGATTAAAAACTTCAATTATTCATTGTAAGCTGCTGAATTTCCTACTATTTAGTAGCAAATTGTCATCCAAGTGGCTGTAAAACGACAAATTCGTCATTCCGCTACTAGTTAGCGGAATCTATGCTAAGAGATACCGCGGCGGCATAACGATAAGCTCGTCATCCCGCTGCTTGTTAGCGGCGCGGCGGCATGACGTAGAGCCTACATTAACTATAGAAACAAAAAGGAGGATTATCATGTCTACAATAATTTTATCATCAATTTTTGGTCAAGCAGGCAGCATTTTTGGGCCAATTGGCCAGATTATCGGCTCAGAACTTGGTGCTCTTCTTGGTGCACAGCTAGATGGGGCAATGTTCGGCCTTGAAGCCGAGCAAAAAGTAACGCATGGGGCAAGGCTAAAAAATCTGCAAGTTCAAACCTCAACCTACGGCAGAACGATCCCAATTATCTATGGCACTGCTCGTGTTGCAGGGAATATTATTTGGGCACAGCCAATAAAAGAAGAGGCGATAACCACCAAAAGTAAAATTGGAAGAGGTATGAACGTTACATATAATTACTATGCAACGCTTGCAATTGCGATCTGCAAGGGGAAAGTAGAAAAATTAAACAGAATCTGGGCAGATACAACATCACTTAGCTTTGATGAAATAGATTATACTTTTTACAGCGGCAGAGAAGACCAAAATCCTGATCCATTTATGTCATCAATTGAAGGAGAGGGGAATGTGCCGGCTTATAGGGGAATATCTTACATAGTCATCAAGAATTTTCCTTTAGCAGACTATAATAATCGTGTTCCGGTATTTACATTTGAAGTGCAAACTGCATTAAAGTCCGTTGAGTTTTCAATAGCGGAAAATATTCGGAATATCAATATAATACCAGGCTCAGGAGAGTTTGTATATGATACAAAAATACAGAAGAAAATCGCGCAAGAGAAAATAAGCAGCAACCAATATATCCCATATGGGCTGGCGCAAAGGGTAAATCACAACAACCACACTAAAAAGAGCGATGCAATGCTTTCTTTGGATCAATTAAAGGGAGATTTACCAAATGTTGAGTGGGTATCGGTAGTAGTCAATTGGTTTGTGAATGATCTGAACATTAAAGATTGTAAAATATATCCTGCAGTTGAATTTCAAGATGATTCCGCAATATTACCTGATGATTGGCAAGTAGGGGATGTAACCAGAGATAATGCTCAGCTAATTTCAAAAGATGCGAGTGGAAACCCAAGGTATGGTGGCACAGTTAGTGATGCAGCGCTAATAAGATATATAGAAGAGTTACGCAGCAGAGGCTACAAGGTGATGCTCTATCCAATGCCCTTGCTTGACACAAAGAACAAAGAGTGGCGAGGAAAATTGAGCGGGACCCCTGGGGATATAAGTGATTTTTTTGAGAATCAATATAACAAATTTATAGAGCATTATGCAAGCATTGCCAAACAAACTAAAGTGGAAGGGTTTATCATCGGATCTGAATTTGCGCAACTTACCAAAATTAGAGATGAACAAGGGAATTACCCTGCCGTTATAGAGCTAGTTAAGCTTGCAAAGCGAATAAAACTTCAGCTTGGAAAAGAAGTAACGGTAACTTACGCTGCTGATTGGAGTGAATACCATTCATATGATGGTTGGTATAATATGGATGAACTGTGGTCTTCAGAGTACATCGACGTTGTTGGCATAGATGCTTATTTTCCACTGACTGATGGGCCAGAACCTTCTTTTGGCTATTCTGCGGAAGATGTAATGGGTGGTTGGAGCAGTGGAGTGGGGTATGATTATTTCTATGATTACTCAAAAAGTGAGCCTGAAAAAGTAAAGTATAACGACAGCAGGTATGCGTGGAAAAACATAGAAAAATGGTGGAGTGAAACTCACATAAACCCCGGCGGTAGTAAAACAAAATGGCAACCAAAAATGAAAAAAATATGGTTTACTGAATATGGATTTCCCAGTATGAACGGCTGCACTAATGAGCCAAATGTATTTGTTGATAAAGGCAGCATAGAGAGCAAATATCCACGATATTCAAACGGAGAGGTGAGCTTTCTTTCGCAAAAAATTGCAATTGAAGGAACGCTAAAGAAGTGGCAAAGCTCAGAAATGGTAGAAAAAATGTTTCTCTGGGCATGGGATGCAAGGCCATTTCCTTACTTTCCCAATTTGTGTGATATGTGGACTGATTGCCATAATTGGCAGACAGGCCATTGGATTCAGGGAAAGCTTTCACAACTTAATATTTCCGATGTTTTATCGGATCTGTTACAAAAAACAGGTTTAAAAAGCGATCAGCTCGATACAAGCAACGTCAAAGGGTTATTGTCTGGATATGTGATAAACGACCAGCAACCCGTACGTTCAATTATTAAAATGCTGCAAAGTTGCTATTTTTTTGATGTGGTTGAACAGGACTCTAAACTGAAATTTGTCCAAAAGGGCAGGGGAGTTACAACTGTAGTGCCAATTGGTGAAACGGTTTTCAGTAACAATTCAAAACTTGCTAATATCAGTCAATTAGATTTAAACAATAAAGTTAACATCGTTTACTTTAACCGCAATTTTGGCTATCCAATTGATGTTAAATATGCTGAGTTGCCAAAGCAAGGCACTGCTATAACAGTTGAAATACCGCTCATTATGGAGGAGGGAGAGGCGCAAAATATAGTTGAGGTTTTACTTTATTCTTCGTGGCAAGAGAGAAATATATACAATTTCAAGCTGCCGATAAGATATGCGTGGATTGTGCCAAGTGATGTAATAACGATTTTAGACGGTGAGAAAAAGCATACGGTGAGAATTATAAAAACAAAATTTGAAAGCATGGCCATTCAAGTAAGTGGTGTTGGTTATGATCACTCTATATATAAGCTTTCTTTTCCTTCAACAAAGTCACTTATGCTGAAGGAATACCCTCCTTCTCACATCAGCAAAACCATCATAGAAATGATAGATTTACCGTATATTAAAGGTAATAGCGCAAGCTTTACTTTAATTAATGAGGAAAAGAATTGGAAAGGAGCAACACTCTTTATTTCGTACAACGATAAGGATTATAAGCCTATCGCAAGCACAAATAAACAGTCTACTTACGGATATGTAATGGAATCTACCGATGAGGGGCTTATAGTAGTGCTACGTTTTGGTAAGCTGCTAGGAATTATCGATTCAAATTCAGCATTAATCGGAAAAGAGATAGTGAAATTCCAGAATACTGAACTCATAGATAAAAATAAATATAAGCTTAGCAACCTGATTAGAGGGCAAGAAGGCACTAAAGATGCCACAGGTGACAAATTTGTTCTACTTGATGATTCAATAATATCTTTCGAAGTGCAAAGGGGGAAAAAGTTTTTCCTAAAAGCAGTGACTTACGGTGATTCATTGGATAACACGGAAGCAAAGGTCCTGAACAACTGATGCTCAGTATTTAAACTTGAATAATTGAAGACAAGATATTGAAACTCCTGCTTTTATAGCTTTACTAAAAACATGTAGCTACTCATTTTCTAAGAAAATAAAGCAAAAAGATTTTTTTAGAGAGATTCATAATCCACTGACTTTATTGTTCGATATTAAAATTATTGCATTTTCGTTAAATATGTGTACAATTTTAATATATTTTTTATTTTGAGGTATAGTGTGGTAAGCTTTATAGAAAACGAATTTGAAACGATATTACAGGAGATAGAGCGTAATTCAAGTATATATAGTAAAGATGTAGCTATAACGATAGCAGATGAATTACAAGAATATAACTCAAGAAGGTCAAATGAAATCAATGAATGCCGTCAATCTATTTGTCACAAAATGCAGCTGCTTAATTACGATTACAATAGAGAGATACAGTTATTGAATAAAGATTATAACAGAAAGGTAAATTTGCTAAAACACAAGCCTGATAATGAGTTGTTACAGGAACTGTGTAATAATGTTAATAACGGTAAACTGGAATATAATACACCCGATTACGATTGGGAATATAGGCAATATAGTGATAGTCTAAAATATAGTGAAGCAAAATTTGATATAGAATTCAAGAAATATGAGAATGAGCTCAAAAAATTAGAGCAGGAACGTCATAGTATAAAACACGTGATGCATGAATATGATCAGTGGAAAAAATGCGGGTTTGATGTAAATTATGTTTTTAAAGACAGCTCAAAAGAATTTACGTTATTACATTTTGCTGCGAATTTTGGAGATACAAATGTTACAAAATTGCTGTTAGAGGAAGGAGCAAATATTGATATAAAAGATCAAAACAAAAATACTTCCCTACATTTGGCTGCTTCCAATGGTCATACAGACACAGTAAAACTTCTAATGGAAAAAGGATCAGACCTTAGTGTAGTAGATAAAGAAGGAAATACTTCCCTGCACTTAGCTGCTTCCAATGGTCATACAGACATAGTAAAACTTCTGGTGGAAAAAGGATCAGATCTGAGTGCAGTAAATAAGAACGGAGATACTCTCCTACATTTGGCTGCTTCCAATGGTCATACAGACATAGTAAAACTTCTGGTGGAAAAAGGATCAGATCTGAGTGCAGTAAATAAGAA
>JAODAC010016349.1:0-21492 GCA_027575185.1 Mimaenictus wilsoni | reverse complement strand
ACTGATAAGAAGTGATAAGACTAATGATATATGTATTATTATTATTAGTATTACTTTAAATATCGAGTTTTGTGGTTAACAAAAGATTAACAATAACAAAAAATCACAGATATAGGGTAGGAACACTGCTGAAGCCGGTGTATGACTCCGAACTTCCGTGCGATTTAATGATTTCTGCAGATTGTTGGGAACTGTAAATAGTCTTCAAACCCATATACAGATGGCGCTCCTGTGGAATTTCGATTTGATCGATATTAATAATATTGATATTTCCAAGGCGATATTTCGATATCGATATATTGGAAAATTGAAATTATCGATTTCGATAAATATCGATATTTCGTCATCATGTCATGTCTATTAGCCTTCATGTATTTCTCGATTATGTTGGAACATAATGCGATCCGCCGAGGTTTCAGGTCTACATTTCCTCCTCTTGGTTATATTAGGGAAAATGCAATTTCATATGAAATTAATTAAGGTAACTTATTGACTTATTTGCTTCAATAATCAAAGTTAAAAATAAGTACCAAAGTGTTGTTTAGTTTTCAATTTCTCGAGTTCTTGGGCACGAGTTTTACTTATTTACAACGCTGTAACTTGCGGCTGTTATATTTGTGTCCTGTCGACATTTCGTTGTTCAAATGTTGCGTGTTCTATCTGTTCAACCATGTGTGCTGTTTTCTGTAGTGCGTGTGGCGACGGTAAGTCGTCTTACCTACGCAAACGTTACACGTTCCAAGTGAAATTACAAGTTTCCTTCCACACGCACGTACCCGACAGATTCATCTAATTAAGCATGTCAAAAGATAGAATATAGTACGCCTTAAAACGATAGGGAAGTATCAAACAAATATACATAATTATATTCTTTGGCTTGCATTCTTCAGATATTTATAAACATTTCTCTCAACGGTGTTGGCAATAAATTCCCCGACGAAACGTGCCTGAGATTTAAAACATCGAAAATGTAACGATATTTGAATGTGGAAAATGTCGGCAAAAACAACAGGTAGCCGCTAATAACGTCAGGTAAATCTTGTGTTAAACACCATTAAATACTCGAAAATCTGAAGCGAGAACCTCTCCGCGCTCGTGTCGATGACGCTGGCGATGTTTTCGGTCGTAACTCTGCGATTTGGTGTGTTTCATTAGTTTCGACGGGTTTGGAAAAACGAAAATACCTAAATCACGGCAGGTAAACCCCCTACAGGTATATGATGCCTCGCCTGCATCAGTCGATTTTATTCGGGTGCCTGGCCAAACAAGGCTGACGTGTCGCTCCTGCCATTAATATTTTTTCTACCTATCTCCAAAAAAAATTACCATCATTTGCTCAAGAGTCATTTTGCAGGTAGATCAAAACAAAAAAAAAGGTGACACACACCAGACAGGGGAGTGGTTGAATTAACGAAGGAAAAGGAATTGAAGGTGCCATCGTATTAATGGCTTTGTACGGTTGGAAAACAAATAGACGCGCAGGTTTTGTCTGCTTAATGACAGTTGAAGGTGTGATTAATTATCACGATTTTTTGTTTCAACGTCGAACCATTGGGTTGTGAATTTTTATTTATGCTTTTTGTTTATACATTCTTGTTGTTTTTTTTTTGTTTTTTAGACGAAAATATATTTAATTTGACAATAAAGCAATAAAAAAATGTTTTAATATTTACAATAATAATGTGCCTTGTTTGTGAATGATTTATGCCGGTACACACTAACATTTATGCGTTTTTGTGCTTGAAAAACACTCTGGACATTCCTTCATAAATGGACCCAACTTCAACAATCTATAACATTTAATCTAAACAATTAATCGGAATGGTTGTTTCACTAGTTAGTGGCAAATTTAATTCTGAACCGATTATTATTTGATTTGTATTCATAGAAATGTGGCAAATGTAAATAAAAGTGTGATTTTTAGAAGAAGTCATTTCAAGTCATTTTTCTGTCAGTGAAATCATCGCTGTTATTAAACTCAACTTTTATGACTTCTTACATCGATTCTAAGTAATCAAATGAAACAGGAGTCCCAGGAGTTAAAAGCAATTTTAACGTTGCATCGATTGCAGCATGATTTATACTTCTAGAAATAAGGGAAATGTGAATAAAAATGGAATGTTTAGGACGAGTTATTTTTGAGATCGGCAATGTTGACATTATTAGAGTAAACTTCAATGATAAATAACATGATTTCTAAACATGTTAACCAAAAGACTGTTGCATGAAACTGTGGAAAATTTGATACTGAATCGAATGGTATATGAAATGTATATATTGGAGCAATGTAAATATAAATAGAAGTGAAAGTTTAGAACAAGTAATTTCAAGTAATTTTTCTGCCAGTAAAATCATCGTCGTTATTAGACTCAACTTTCATGAGTTCTCATATCGGTTCTAAGAAATCAAATGAAAAAACTATCCCAGGAGTTTGAAGATATTTTCGCGCTGAATAGATTGCTGCATGATTTATAATCCTAGTGATACGGGAAATATGAAAAATAAAATAAAAACCTGAAACTCGATACTTTTGGTAAAAGTCGTGTTTTTTACGATATATATCTGAATAATTACCCAATATTTAGGCGTAAATGTCTATATCAAAACAAACTATATTTAATGATGAATCGATCTGTACAATAATGGGCATTCTATAACATGCGGATTAGAAAATATTTTAGAACAAAGTTTTACTTTCACGTTTTAGTTCGGTATTTTAACCTGAACATTGACAATAATAATGGTTAAAATGAAAAATAAAGAAGACAGTGACGAGCATTGGCTCACGTAATAGCCGCCGACATATATCACGATGTTCGTTTAACTCTTGCATATGATTTATTCGCGTGAGGGCGTTTTTACGACGTTTTCGACGTGAGTTACGACTAAAAGCGTTATTTATGTTTGAATGTGTTTGTTGCACGTTACTCATCCATGTTTGCACTTACCTACCGCTTTGCATAGGGCGGCCGCTGAACATTTACAATCCAAAAGCTTGTTTAGGAGCAACGCTTGCGAGACTCGTGTAAACGGGCGCCAAATCACATAGGGTTAAATTAAAAAGAACAAAAAAGTAGCCTATCTCTCAAGTTGAAATAAAACACGTAGTTTCATAAAAGCTAACTTTAAATAGTATTCTTATTTTTTTAGATATACGTCGCCAAAACAGATAACTCTTGCCTCGCATTCACCAGCTTGCTCCAATGGCAATAACGGTTTAATTTAAAAATAAAGCGATAAATCGAATTATCTGAAGTCTACTTTTCCAAAACATAAAAGACATTTCTTCAATAAATGTAACTGGTAATTGTTATGAACACTAAAGAAATGATTTTAAAAGATCACAATTGACAAACTGCCAAAATATTTACACTTTTCCGCTCGTTTCGTAATATTTCGAGCCATTTGGCACAGCGCCTAAGAGTGTAACACGCATATTTATACGCCTAGACTGTACATCATGCAATAAGCAGCTGGTTCTTGCACCCTTCTTGTTCTGCAAATTTGCATGGCATGTCCGACCGACCAACCGCACCGTGAGACGGCGATTGTCGCCGCGAATGAATAGCAATATTTTGCAGCGCAACGTGCGGCAAAGGCATTTCGCATTTCGTTTATTCACTGGCAGCGCTAATGAAGTTATTAAAGACTCACAATTGCTTAGATACGCGCTGCATGCCAGGCGACGACGCCGACGTGAATTTTCATTTTTGCTTGCATCGTTTTAGTGCAAAGCAACTGTGAAAAATCCTACTTTATAGTTACCACTACCGGTATGAGCTTTGGTTAGGTTAGTTCATTGAGTTGAATCACACCGATAGGAGCACTAGTGTTTTAAATAGTACTTAACGATGCACGAGTAGAAACGGCGTTTTTACCAATAGCTTTTTACACTCGAGTATCGTTCTTTAGTTTTTCGTATGTATAAGAAAATATTTGTTCCAACGTCGTCTTAATGCATACATTTTATTAAAACGAGGTCAGGACGACGAACGTGGTACATTTCACTAGTTGCATCCTACCGATTTTGATGCACACTTACTGCCAATGTCTTCTTAATGTAAACATCTTAATAATAGGAGGTTATGATGTCTATAAAACAAAGATACACGTGTTAATGCGTAACATTAGTAGTTTCTACAAGTGTGCTTCAAAGGTTTTTCTCGCCATCTTTTGTAGTTTTGTAGATTAAGAAGTAAAGTTTTGTTCAAGAAGTTGCCTAGCTATGTGCTGCTCGCAAGGTTTCTGGTTCGGATATAGCCGACCTCGAATATCGCGGATTTTCGGGGAAACGTGGACACTGAAAAACCGACTTAGAAAAGCGGTTTTTGGTTTTAATATTATTTGATATAGGCAGTAGATTAGTTAAGTCGGTATGGGAATGGTGCGTACGCAAGGGAACGAGTGAATGGAGTATGACTAGAAGAAAGGCATATGAATCAGTAGGTCTGCCAGGAATAGCCGTAAGGGACTTATTAGAGGAGGGAGGAGCCCTAGAGGCATGGGTACGGGAAATTGGTCGAGGAGTAGAGGAACCAATTCGACAGGAGTCCATAGCTAGTAGTATGGACAAAAGGTACCAACTGATTCAGAGCGTGAATCGTAGACCGGCGTATATCGATAAAAACCGTATGAGTGCGATGGGCAAGAGAACGATGGCCCGGTCGAGATGCGGATCAGAGGAGCAAGGGAGGAAAGTATGGATGGGAAAAGAAGATATGACGTGTGTGTTGTGTCAGGATAGATTGGATACTTGGGATCATATGGCGAGGGAATATATGGCTATAAATGAGAGCTGGAAAAATGGATATGACTGGAACGTCGGGAATGTTATAGAATGGCTGGGGAAGGGGGGTGGGGAGGAAGGGGGGACAATGTGGCTATAAAATTACAAAGAAATAAAATCTGCGTAGAAGCGCTTTATCAATGGGTGGATAGATAAATGTATATGTAGATATTATGTAATAGTATTGTGTTTTAGATTGTGTATGAATGTATTTATTGCATAAGTGGATAATTAGGTTTGCATGATGAATTATATTAATGTATAGAGGATATGGGGGAGCAGGATGTAAAAAAGAAAGAAAGAGGAAGGTCAAACGAAATATCCGAAGGAGTCATTAAAGAAAACATAGAAAAAAGGGGAGGCAATTAAAGAGTGGAGAACTGTAAAAAAATGGAAGCCATTCCAGAAAACGGGATAAAATATTGGGTATATTATTATTGAATTTGCCATATTTATTATAAATACTCGTGTTTATGTAATTGTTAATGAAAATTTCAAAAAAAAAGTTGTTTACTGGCTACCGACTGTGTTTAATAACAATCCTATTAATAGAAATTGCTTGTTTATAAGATATTTAATTTTAATTTTTTGTATACATAAGCGGTGGCTGGCCGCGTTATGGATCTATCAGTGCTCGATAGATCACTGTAGTTAAGCAACGTCGGACGTAGCTACTAGGCGTTGGATGGGTGACCACTTGGTCCCCCCACTCAACAAGCGGCTGCGGCGCCGTCCGCGAACTCCTGATTTCGCGGTAAAAACGCGAACAAAGGTTGGGCGATTCGCTTGCAACGGTTCCTGAAAAAATCCATATGCACAAAAAAGTTCAGAGCACCATCAAGTTCAAGTACCATCAGTAGGAAGACCGGATTGGGCCCGGTGACAGTTACTATTCCCCTACACCACTATGTGGTAGAAAAAGGTTGTTGAATAAATAACTAATTATTGCATATATGTGTTTCAATAGCATTAATTCATTGGTTATATTAAATATTATGGTCTTTAAATGCTTTCACTTCTTTGGAGAGAAAGATTAGCAGAAAACAGAAAACATTTCACCTGCTTTCCACTCGTCTTCTTCATTTCTTTGTGGTATTGTAAACTTGTCGCCATGGGTATTAACGCATTATTACTTTGTGACAAATGTGAAATTAGATTTCCGGGTGGATTCGCCCCCACGAAGCTTATTTCTCTTTTCTAGAGCGCTCATTGAATTTGCTTTGCGTCTACCTGGCGAAAGGTTACTCAGGTACACGAATCGCAAAGTAGCTCTTGTTGAAAGGTGACATTACAAAAGGCACAAGGCGGCCTTTGAGTCGCTGTTCAGACAGCGACATTGTATTAGAAGTACACGACGCGGCGGCGAATTTGAAACGGTGCGCGAACGTGTGTAAATAGCAATTGCAAAAAGTGTCTCCGCAATTGAGGAGACACGTGTACTCAGTCACTATGTGAATAAATGCAACAATTGTTAATTGTTATATTGATTGGTGCGGGAAGTTTATTTTTCTTTCGTTATTTACATTGTTTATAGAATTAAGAATAAGACGATTGTTTATTGTTAATTCATTCATGGTACTTTTAGAATGTGTATTGAATTTTAAAGCAAAATTCAATATATCTCGTTTGTTATTTTATTTTGAACTTGCTTCATATAATCTAACAAGGAGAGGTCCACCTCGTGTCCGTTGGGATTCTAATGAAATTTGGTAGACGTGTCACATTGGCTGCTTACGTAACTATCACCAATAGGGATGTCAAAAAAAAAACATCGGTATCGATAAGTATCGATTCCACGTGTCGATACTTATCGACTTTTATCGATACTTTAATTTTCGATACTTATCGATAGTATCGAATTATTCATTTTCATTTTCGATACTTTTTGCAATGTCCTTACACTGAGGCCATCTGTTAATCACAACCACCAATTATGATGTTAATCGTACTCTGAGCGACTGATTCGTCCCCGGCGCTGCTTTGGGTATTTTGAAAATATGGAAATTCAATCATTAGATTCTTTATACCATGCAATAATATACCATCAAATCGACAAATTATAATTCGATCAATACATTTGTAATAAAATCAGTCGGTGCTTACTGCTGAAGTATCGATACTTTTAAAATTCCATCTATTCTAAAATTATTATTAATTATTTAATTACTATATTCACATACATACATCTCAATATTACGGAATGGAATTTTCCACTAGTTCTTGCTATTTATCGAACAAAAAACAGGAAGAAAGTAATCGAATAACGAACACTTTTATATCTCATAAGTAGACATTTAGAAATCGTTTGCGCCTATTTTGTTTAGACCAACAATAAGATATCGACCATCTTACTTAAGCGGCTTTTGACTACAACCAATTCGTTGTAGTTTATCAAGGAAAAAACAACCAGAAGAAATATAATCGTATAACGAAATTTTTTAAAACAAAAAATTTAGGTGTGTGGGCACGGTATATTTTGCATTCGTTGGCAGCAGAAACTTGAATGTACGACTCACACGTTAAAACAAACAAATAACAAATAACCATACTTAACATGAACAAACACGACGACTAAATTAATTTGCGGAAATCAGGGAATTGGGTGTATGAAGGGGATGTGTGATCTTTTGAGATTTAATATGATGGAACGCATTTTTATTGATGAATTGCCGAGAACGAATGATTGAGTAAAATCCGTTAAACACGCCGCACAAGATAATCGTGAAACATTTGGAAATTAATACCGAAACTATGCTTTTTTGCTATAATCCAAAATCAATTCGTCACGATAAAAGTATTAAAAGTTGATAAATTACAAGTTGAAGTCAATTACTTAATTTACTCAATCAGTAATTTTACAATCATTAATTTTATTGCTTAGGAATTACCGCGATATTTTTCATTCTCAAAATGTAACTCCCAAGTAGTAACATCAGAATCAATGGGTCGATAATATACTGAAAGATTACTGTGACGAGTAAAAATAATTTGAAAATACATCGACAGATGGCGTCAATGTGTATTTCCGATACCAATAAATAGCGATACATTTCTTCAATACTTGGGTATCGAAAGTATCGAAGTTTCAAAAGTATCGATACCAAAAAATACCGATACTTCGAGAAAAGTTGACATCCGTACCATCACCAATAATCATCCTCATTTTTAAGGATAATGTCGGGATAGTGCGTCGTCTCGCTTTAACATGCATTGTTGTTAGGCCTATTCTACACGTCTACCAAGTTTTATTGCAATCTCAGCGGACACGACGTTGATGGACCTCTCCTAGTAAGACCATATGAATGTTTAATAAGTTGCCTATCCGAAAGGGGAATATTTAACTATTAAGCGAAGACATTTTCCACATATTGATGATATTATTTAAAAAATCAAATGCAAATGTCGCATCTTCAATATATTTTCTCCACCCCTAAGAATTATGCACATGACCACAGGTAGAACGTGCTTCATTTGCATCCGTATGCAATGATGAATGCGCGACGCGCAATAATTCGCAATAATAAATGGCCGAGCATCGACGGTGTCGGTATGTACGCGGGTTGGTTTATTAATCACATGTGAAATGCGGATTTTAATTAATTCGATCGTGCATGCGGCGCGCTGCATGAGATGCAATATTCGACGATGTCGACGTATTAATAAACGACGACATTGGCTTGTTCGCTTAGCCGAAGAGAAATTGCTCAGCATGAAAATGCATAAAATTTGTTGGATAGACGAGATAAAAGTAATAGCGCATTAATACTTAAAAAAAGAAATGAGAATCTTTATGGTATAACATAGTTAATCAAAATTACTCAAAATATTGGAGAAATGGGGGTTGCCTATCTTTAGAAACCATATAGACAAACAGCTGATTGCTAAATTCAAGACTATAGTTTATATTTCTTGTAAAGTTATTTAATTTACGTTACAAATCGTTATATAAATGTCATAATATTAAAAAGAAACATGCATCTTACGTACATTGGCAACCCAACTTACATGATTAATCCTGTCATCTCTATGCTCTTAAATAACTAGGCAAACTGACAAGGAGTACGAAGTTGCGCACATTCCCACACGTATCAACCGGTAGCAAGTCAACAGCGATAAAATATCGTGCCAAATTTATGGCCGGCTTACAAAGAAGCGTCGCGACGCAGTCGCATGGCGTCGGTCTTGCCGCGCCTTGTCTCATGTGTTTATTGTTCGCATGCCAAGCTGGCCAATGCTGGCGACACAATCGCCAAATAGGTCACATACCACCATTTGACGACTCTTACAACAATCCGAATTGTTATTTCAACCCACGCGCGATTCTCTTACAAGAGTATTTAAATAAATTGATTGTTGCCAATAACTTTTTTAACGAGATCGAGAAGTGCCCATAAAATAAACACATCAAACGCGTTGGGAATCGTTTGATCCGCAACGCTACAATAACGCCCCGAAGTGCAGTACATCGTCGACGCCGAAATGACACCGACGTAAAAACAGCGAATTTATAATGCGGAAGTTACAGCTGAAAGCTCTTTGCAGATACGTGGCGGGCGTGTGGCGGCTGCTGACATTTACGGTCCGCAACATGTTCACACATCCTGCGAATCTTCAACTTTGTGGTCGCGCGGATATTTTGATGTTAGGCAGTGTCACTCTGCTTACAATCTGGATAAATAAACCGCCTGTGTGTGTTGATAAACAGTTTTTTTTTCTTCTGTATTTCAAGTTCAAACTTTCGTTTTTTGTTTGTTGAACAAACGGGAAATAGCCTTTTTGTGTGTTCTTAGCTTGAGTGCGTATTAAATATATTCACGGAAAATATATAATTCTTCGTTTTCGAATGCAAATGATACGTAATTAACTTGTGAATTATAGACATTCGCATTCCAACACGTAGGATTTTATAGCTTTGATCTTATAGAGTTTGTTTTACTATTTTATTAACACTCATTGAGGTTTGAAATATTTATGTCTAAACCTGTGACCTTAGATTGTGAAATCCGATGTTTATTGACATCTTTATTTTACTATAAATTAATTCTTTCGGCTTTAAATTAGTATTTTTACTAAATATATAGAATTAGTATGGGTTATGGGTTAGTATGGATGTTAATTTCATTAAAGGTGGATTTCTCATGGATCTTGGGCGTCGAAAACAAACCCAAAGGCGGCTTTTTCTAGATTTTTTCGGTGTTTAGCATTAAATATTAACGATATTAGACGCCCACCTCCAGCCGTTAGAGGCTTGAGTTTCACAAAGCGGTCTCGGCAAGAAACGAATCCCACGCTTATAATTTCTGACTTTTTACAGACAACTACGTTGCACTTTAACAGCCACGCTCGGTTTCATTTCGATATCTCGAGAAAAGTCCAATCCCAATTTGGATTGTTCTAGTAACTAGGTTTAGACCATGGTTAGGTCTTTAATTAATGATTTCTGTCCTTTTTGAGTGACGCATTTTACTTTCAACCATTTGCAGACGTCATTAAGTGTGATATTTTGTAAAAAATAACTTTCTACCAACAACATTGAAATAACATCATTCAGATTTTTTAAATATATTTTTACGAAATTAATGTTTGAAGTGAATTCGTCGTGCAATTTGCAGAACATTGTAAATGTTAAACGTTTGGCTGGGCCCAAAATTTGTTTTATATAATTATGAATCAAATCCTTATTTGAAAAAGAATTTTCTGCGCTGGACTGTAAAGTTCGACTGAGTGTTCGACTGGTGCCAATTCTATTGAAATGTTGTTTGCGATAAGCGAAATGGACAAACTGCACTTTCGGCGTTTGGCAAGAAATTATAAATTTTGTGATACTGTTTTCACGTTGGCGTTCATTCGGAGAAGACTTTTATGCATTGCCATCTTTCTGTGATTCGGCCCGTTTTCTTCAAGAAATTTATTCTTATAGTCCTATCAGTAGGGTGAATTCCATTATTTTCTTTTTGAAGTTGGTTTTATCCTTCCATCCGTTTCTTAATAATTTGAAGATCTTCATGTCTACTTTCACTTTTTTAATGTAGTTGCTTTCCCGTAGGACCGCTGATTATTTTTTTGAAATATCATTTGCTGAGACATTCTCATTCTCATCTTCGGCCTATAGGACTACATCAATTATTTTTTGTTGTTGTTTGATTTACCGAGCATCGACTACTATGGTCATTAGCTCCATTCAATTCTTTTTCAATATAATTAGTCGTATTAGTCACTTTACTATGCATCTCCATCGAGAATCGATAAATAAAATTATGGATCGGGTGGGTTCAGATAGGAGAAAGGGTTAAATAAAGATATAATGCATTAAAAAAGTCATTAATTTTTCTTCAGCATATTCCTCTCTGAATTTACAATATTTTTTGTTTGAACATCTTGAAACATCCCCTTCCAGTTTCGGTGAAAATGGAGTGTATATGTCCTCTTATGGACGGATCAATTGAAAATTTCAAACTTTAATAATAAATTTTAGGGCACTTGCACCACCTAGTCAAAAATTGGCGTTGGCAAAATTTCTACTAATCTAAGTCATATAAACAACATATATAAAGGAGAAGAGGCACTATCGATTTGTATTTTTCATTTTTTTTTTCTTATGGATATCTTTAATGAAATTCTTTTCTGGAATTTCCAGGAATTTGTCCAGTTCCTAACCAGCTGTGACAGATAGTTTTAATTTAGTTTAGTTTGACTTAACCTAGCTTTAATCGCTTAACATCAACGAATTCCACTTTCAATTTAGCTGTGAACAATCATAAATTCATAAAGTGACTAGATCCGTGTCTGAAGTAACCTTTTTCTTTCGGATTTTTTTGTTTGGACTAGAATCACGCAGGTATACAAATGGAATATTCCTATACTTTGATAACCTCAAAAAAATTATATAAAACCATTAACAATTGTTTACGTAGGCTACTAGTAATCATCTAGCCTTCAATCAGACATTTCGTAAAATGCTAATTAACAGTAGTAAAATTAGATGAATGAAAACCTCATCGCCGCTACAGTCGGGGGAGAAATGTGCGCAAGCAAACAGTAAACACATGCCCGTATCAACGTACACGTCTGCCATAATTGGCCGCAAATCCCACGCGACACACATTCATCCAGCACACGTAATTTGTCTCGATCTCCATTCATTCGCGTTTCGAATGTCAAACGTCGTGCTTCGCCGTTGAATGTGACGAAACCGCGCGGTGGTTTTCATTCATCGCGTTGCGCCGTTGCGCGGCACATGTGTCCCAGGCGCGCGCGCACACGCCACGCATGATTTCCATCTTGAAAACGTATACACCACACTCTCGTACGAAACGAAAGAAAACAGCGCAGCACGCGTTCGCCGCAAACGTTGTGTGATTGCGCCGTGCTCATTGGCAATCCAATGCTCGTAGACGCAATTCGTCTTTGTCTCGCGCCACTTTTATTGCTGGTTATGACATGCGGGAGTGAATTACGTCCCCCAGACTCATTACCTGCACCTATAATTGCCTATATTTAATATTTAATATCTATGCATTGTTTCATAAGGTTATGTCTGCTTTTCATTCATGCGCTTTTTGTGCTGCGCTCCATGCGCACGCCCACGTAATGTGAATGTTTACCGAATGCAATCATGCTTGTAATGAATGTTAGTTTGTGATATAAATGATGTTTAAGGATCAAAGATTGGAGTTATTAGATTATGTTCGCGAATAGGCCAGTCAGAAATATATCGATAGCGCTATATCGAAGGTAAAATATCGATAATTGGGATTTGATGAATATCGATGTCGAGAATTTCGATCATTTTTGACTTGCGATGATCCTCTCTATTTGTGATTTTTATTTATTTAGTTATCTATATCGATATGTCTATATTTTAACTCGCTGTTTGAATATCGAAATCTCGAAAATTGAAAATATTAATTATACCGAAATTTGAAAATATCGATATTAATAAATATCGATATTTCTTTATTATCTGACATGTCTTCGAGACAATCAAAATGAAAAGAGAGATTATGGAATATCGAGTTGTATGACATCTTCAAATGATACTGATGTGGAGTGAACAAATATTAGTATCACTTGTAAATAGGTGGCGCTAGTATATTACGTTACCAATAAGTATCGATACTTTTTGACAATCTTGTATTGGTTTGTAGTATGTGTGTGTGTCATCATAGAAAGCTTAGGTACTTGCAAATATCGGTACCAAAGTAACGCGAATGAGAGTTTTAAAACTTATCGGAATTAAAGATATAGGTAAGTAAAGATCTAAATATATCCTACAGAGGAATTCCTCTGTCATAAGACGAGATCTCCCGTTTGGGATAGTAGTAAAAAAATATCGATACTTTTATTGCCCCCAGTTTGAAATCCGTTTGTTTCAAAAGAAAAGTGTATGTTCGGAAAATAGCCTATATATTGTGATATTTGGAGAATTTGCAATGGATGTCTCTCAAATAGCCCATTATCTCCTTTTTCTTATAATAAGCCGAGTATCTTGTAGCGAATATGTCCAACTGTCCTTCAAAACTTCATCATAATTAAATGAACCGATGAGCAAGCTGCGCCCCACCGATGAGGACCTTATTTGAGATTTTTAGACGTCCAATCGGGTGATTTCATGAAAAAAGCGTCATAATTTGACACAGCGCAGCGTTAACTCTAAAAACATTTGGCGTCTATTTATTATCAAATTTTCCATATTTATAATTAACCTATCGAAATGAATGATGCATGATTAGCTAGTTCAATTCAACCGCGCTAATGATTAAAAGTTAGAATTTAACTTATTTTTTTACACCGAGTTATCAAGTGTTGACTTTACCTTTTGCTGGCGATATGAAGGAGTAAAATGTACTCAATGAGACCATATATCAGCATATTCTCTTTTTCATAATCAATTAAATGATATATAGATAGTAATATCCTGCTTGTGGGCATCCCTTAGTGGGGGTAAATATACGAGTTGCGATTCTACGCAATTTCGCTTGTCGTGAGACAAATTGACGTCGAGCGATATGATACAAGTCGTATATGAACGATTTACATGCGATCCACTGCGCAGTCTTATATACACTCAAAAATGAGGGGCGTGCACAAGCAAGATATTAATAACCTATACACCGTTTCATAGATTATGAAATGCAGAATATGCTGATATATGACTCGTTCAATACATTTTACTTCTTCATATCGTCCGCAATAGGTAAAGTCTACACTTGATAACTCGGTGTAATAAACAAAATGTTAAATTCTAACGACTGTTTATTAACGTAGAAGAGTTAAGCTATCTCATATTTCGATCGCATTATTATCAAGGTGGTAGAATTAATGATAAAGTAACGTCAAATGTATGTATTTACTAGCGCTCACGCGGCGCTGCGTCGGTTTAAAGCGTATATTTCTTGAAATCGCCCTCTCTTACTTCGGAGATTTGAGTAGCCCTATTATAAATACTAGTTGCTCACCCCTGGTGCAATACAAATACTATTAAAATATTCGCAATAAAATACGAAAAGAACGATACATTTCTGATATAATTTAATACTAGGAGCACTTTGATTTGAAAATTATCATATATTGGAAATTCAAACAAGATAACGTAAATGTAACTTACCTTGAATTCTATCTAATATTGTTATCGTTTTTTTTTATGGCAGCTAGAATTTGAAATGTTGACAATGCGTATCAAGTCAATATTTGTCGCCTCAGTATCAGAGCTGATCATTTTAAACGTATCTCGAGATGTCGATTTCCCGCGCGAGACAGTTGCATTGCAACGTGATGCTGTATAGCAACATTCTTTCGCCACTCATCTGTAAAACGCAGTATTAATATCCTCTCCGCAGTCCATAAATCGGTAATGAATTCAATAAATTCCCAAGCAGCTAACTGTACTCGCGCATCTGTCTGTACAAATAAACGCAGAAATTCCTCCGATCGACGCGATTTATATCTTTCACCTCAGAAGTATATCAAACGAAGCGGAATGTCTTCAACTCCGCCTTTGGAAATCTTTAAAATATTCGTACAACGCTTATATCTACGAAACTGACGTACGTCTTGACTGATTTATGCCGGTTTGTTTCAGGAATGTTCGCAATTATGCGGCACTGACGGCCCTCACACAGGCAGACTTCATTCGAAGACTTCTCCTATCAAGGTATGTATGCAACCAAATGCACTTCTACGTAATGCACTTCCTGCTCGCGAAATGACGCATAAATTACGCGCGCCTTTGCACATGCGTATTTGCGGAACGCGCGCCCGTCTTAAAAGCTCATGTTGCAATTTGTCAGCGCCCCGCACCAAACCCTATTTAACCACGCGGCGTGACTTCGAACACGGTGTACGCAATGGTCGGCGCGCATAATTACGCCGTGTGATGGATGGATTTTAGAATGTGCGCTGAGTGTTAACAACGGTTGCTTGGCAACCGAGCCGTTTGTGCGCATCGGCTTCATGGCGTTGTTTAGGCCCTCGCGGTAACTTGCGTGGTTACCTAGAACGACGAAATGTGTTAGTGTAAACACTGAGACCAGCGTTGCTCACGGAGAACAACAAAACGCACTTACATATGTTATTATCGGGTTTGCGCTTGTTAGAAACGCTTCGAGGTGTGTGTGTGTGTGTAAAGGTGAGGTACGAAGGGCCCTCGAAGGTGGCAAGTATTATTACTTGCTTACAATAAGTGGCAATTGTTGTAATTGTTACGTTTTTTAAGATTTTCAGTTGAAAGGCTTTTGGAAATTTAAAAATTACCTTACAGACGGTGCTATTTATATTTCTTCGGATAGGAACGTCTCGTTTTGCGAAAATTGTTCATACTTTCTGAACAATACCAATAACACAATGCCAATGCAGATTTTTCCAATATGGACGAGTTTCTCACCAATGATTTTTTTAGTTGTAAACAGGATTCCGCTTATTACAGGGTCCTTTAAAGGCAGCTATACTAAAGAGGGTGGAGAGTGAACAAAAGGGAGTTTGATATAAATGTGAGATAACGAAATAGATAGTCTGTAGAAAAGCCCGGGGGGGAGGGAGAAGCTGGAAAGGGTGAATGTGTTTAAATATTTGGGGTTCCCTATTAGCTCCTCCAGAGAAGGAACTTGGGTGTATACAAACGAAAGCTCGGCGAACTTGAAGAGTGATTAAGATTAGATTGAGGAATGTATGGGGTAACAACTGGGAAGTACACTCCCTAGGTACCTTCAGTTAGGCGCCTTCCCGTAGTTGCTGGTGGGTAGGGGTCCAGTCCACGCTGTTTCCTTCCGCTTTGTAATCACCTTCAAAATTGCCAGCCCCCTTCCATCCTCACTTAGCCACTCTTTCACTCCCCTTTTTTCCCCTGGCAATCACGCGCCCACTCCTCTTTCATTCCTATACAATCACTCCCAACATGCTCCCAGGAGTCTCTCCCTCTTCCACATAGGATACACCTGATATATAACTGGGAAGTATCAAAAGAACTCTGGGATGAATGTGTGTATCACATGTTAATGTATGATGTGGACGTATGGTGTATGTCTGAATGGAAAACGTTAGAAAGGGAACAAATCTGGTTCTTGAAGGACTTGATACGGTTGGTAAGATCCACTCCATGGTACATCGTGCTTCAAGAAACAGGTAGAATGAGTCTACAGTCGAAGGTAGCAGCGAGACTGGTTGGATATTGTCACGGCCCTCTTACTCGACTCTCCACAGAACCAGTTCCCGCATCGTTGTCCCGAACACGCTGTACTTCGTACAGTGCTGAGGGATCCAGAATGTGGTCTAGTCCAACCTACTCTATATGAAGACCATTTCAAGAGTAGGGAGAACTCATTCTATATGGACTCGGCGTCGAAAATTCGGAAGGATCTCATGGTTCTGGAACTGTAAGATGTGCGTAGGTACTTGGAAACATGAGTCGGGTATCAGTCGCTCCTTCGGCCACTACTACCCCTGTGCCTGGATATATGAGAGTCATTTGGCACGAATGATGGATGATAGATGTGTTAAGCGTGTGTAGGTATGGTGGGTTAGAAGGGGGAAAAGACAGTGGAGAGAGAGAATAGACGAATGGTGTACGAGGCCATAGGCATACCTATGGTCAAGAGCTGTTGGAGAAAGATCTGGAGGACGAGAAAATAGTGGAAAGTTGATTAGAGTAACAGGGCTGGATGTAGAAAACCAGATAAGGCAGACCAAAATAAATAGCAGTTCTTATAGCCACGACGATAAACGCGTTCAGGTTATAGGTAGAAGACCAGCTTATTTTGGGTGTATGACGCTGAGTAAAGCCGATAAATAATGTATGACACGAGCGAGGAGTGGATCTGAAGAGAAGGGTAAGAAAGAATGGATGAATGAATAATATAAGATGTGTGGATTATGTATGGCTGGTAGGGATATATGGGAACATGTGATCAAGGAATGTATCGGAATCAATGAAGGGTGTGCGTGCAGTTGAAAATGGAAGAAGACTGTGTGGGAAAATTGTTATCTGAGGGAGAGTAGAGGGTGGCGATCATTTTGAGGATGGTGGAAAAGAAGAATGGTTCGGATTGTGAGTCTAGGTATATTCATTTATTTTATTTTTTCTTATTGTTTTATTACATTTCATTTTATTTTTATGAAGTCTATTGGCTGTAAAATGGTACAAGAGTATCAGGATGATGAAGGTCATATATATAATAATAGATGGCGAAAGTTCTATTCTAAAATCCTAATAAACGGTAATTAATTTGCCTATCTTTCTGATAATTGTCACAGCTTCGCTTTATTTTATTTTTGCACTCCTGTAATTTAATTGAGGTACTTACTAATAGAAGGCACTATTTTATTTTAAAAGTCTAATCCGCTGTACCTTAATTCGCTTACCTTTCTGAGACATGACAAGACTTCATTGTGCTATTTCCAAATTATTCTTTTTGTGGACTGCAAACTAAATCAAATAAAAGATATTTTCATTAACTCATGGCAACATGACTAGTTAGAATGTTTCAAAGATGGTATAGTTAAACGTTGAGATGTTGTTTGTTATCACATTTCGAAAAGAATAAAATGAAGAAAGGAGGAAAGGAAAGAGATAGGATATTCTATAAGAAATAATTTAACTGATATTTGATTGTAAGCACTTTGGTACATCGCATAATAAAAGCATCAGATAAAAGTCGGACGCGTTGCGTAAATTATGTGGAATGCGGCGTGGTTTGTGCGGCACTTGTCCAACGGCAGCCCAACATCGGCATTGGCATCGGTTCGAAAGTTCCTCGGGTTACCTGCAGTGCACGTCTCGCGCCATCTTCGTTTCGCTCGCGGCCCGCTGGGGATCATGTAGATTACGGCCAGGTAACACGCCACGCATTCACGCACACCTAGATATATAAACATACACATACATACGTACTCTCAGTGGTACACATATGACCGCTCCCGCCCCGTCATTGCACCTTAGCACTCCCAAGCGAAAGACCCCATTGTGTGTTGCCGCCCGTTTCGTCGTGGAACCCGCGCGCGGTACCATCACGGCGCGCCGCGGTACCCGCGGAACGACGACGGGAAAACAACAGTGAGAAAGCCACGCTGGATGCGGTACCAACGCACGTCGCGTTCCCATATGCTGTAACCGCGCCGCGTTTCATTAACCATCTACTGGGTGATGCTTACCGGTGGCCCCACGACGAATTCCAAAGCCATTCCGCAAAGTGGCCGATAAGCAAGAGCAATTCGCATCGAAAGCGGACCAGTACTTAGCGTTTTTGCGTTTGAATCACACGGTCATTGGGTATATTCGTATAAGAATGTTTGCCGAACTCAGAATGCATTGCGTGGTGTGATTATTGGGGAACAATTGCGCGGGGAAATCCGATGGCGGAGGTGGTGCCGCGTCTCGTCATGTGTATGTGTGTGTGTATCGGTCGGCGGTGGACGGGCGGTAATCAGGTCCAATCATTGATGATGACCGTCCCTGTGGTGTGTCGGTGCCAGCGGTGCGAAGCGATACACCATAACTTGTCATAATGCTTACCTTGGTCGTGTCGACCACTGCCCGCGTACCCTCTAATCATCGCAACTCGTTGGGCTATGGCGAGCGCATATTGATCACGCGCCGTGATATTGCGATGATTTCAATCGGTTTCGGTGTTGCTTTGTGCGCTTCCATCGTTTCTTTCTTTACACAATACACTGGTGCCATTCTTGAAATATTTAGTTTTGATTGGCTCACCACTTTGCACTCTGGCATTATATATATCGATGGTACCTGAATGTGGTGGTACCTCGTAAAATTTTCTTTTTGAGTTCATGGTATGATTATTTCACAATTGGTGGGCAGTATTTTAGTTTGTCTGAGCACCACTTTGGTTGGACCTAATATGTTTGAAGCAGTTAATCTGAAGGATTTTCAATAATATTGGGGTAGAAAGAAATTGCAAGGCAACAATTTCTCATCATAAAATACCTCTTAAAATTTCAGTTGCCCATAATCGATTTTCGGCCATGAGGTGTACTGATGAAAGCTGTGGGATGAGGGAATACCACATATTGCCATGAAAATGGGATCTACTTTGAAACATGTCATATTTTTCACTCTGAATAACCGTCATAATTTAATTAACTCACTGTAGATGCCGCTAAGCATCTTATCTAACCTATAATATATTGTACAACGAGTATGTAATGTTATACAGTGTTTACGAGAATGACAAGTTGTGGCACAGACCGAAGATGAGTGCTACAGGCGCAGTGCGTGCGTAACTCCTGCACGCTCTGCGCCTATACAATATTCGAAATTACAAAAATCGGGCATTTTTTGCCTTGTTGTATATATTCGGGCGGTTCTCTAAACAAAATTCCGTTCGCTTGTCATCATAAAGTTACACTTTTTGTCATCCCCCATGACAGAAACCATCTAATTATCACTTCGGGGAAGTCGCCAATTCGTATTATATTAGGCCATGTTTTGCCGAAATTGCTTCTTGAATGCACTGAATGCGCGCATTTGATTTCCGCAATTGTATTACATCGGTTTCAATGGAAGCGGTCATATCTCACACGACTCAGCGATCAGAAGTCAAAAAGCTTTGGGAAAATTAACACTCTTGAGTTTGGGTACTCCACACGAGGGATGTCAAAAAAGTATAGGTATCGATAAGTATCGATACCACGTAGCGGTACTTCTGGTTTTCATCGATACTTTAAATTTCGATACTTATCGATAGTATCGCATCAGTCATTTTCGATATTTTTGACGTGTCTCTACGTTGAGGCCATCAACTGCTAGTTAATCACAACCAGCAGTTATGATGGTAATCGTACTATGTATCAAAAATACATACCCGCTGTTGCGTTGGTTATTTAGACTTTATTTTGACAATATGCAAATTTAATCATGGAATGCTTCAAATCATGAAATAATTACCATAAAATGGACATATTTTAATTCGATCAATACATTAGCATTGATATCAGTCAATACTTATATCAGAAATATCGATATGTTTAAAGCTCCATTTCTTCTAAAATGATTATAAATTATTTTATTACTGCATTCCCATACATACGTGTCACTACTTATTTTGTTTATATTAACTTATATTAAAATATGTTTCTTCCTGAAAAGAAATTGTATCGCATTGAAGGTATTCGTGAATTTTCAGTGAATCAATCAATTGAGAAAAGAATCGTAAACGAAATATGATCGCAATCGTTGTTAAGAATGTACAGTTTTCTACATCAAGCCGACCATCAACAAGGCAACTCAAGATGTCTACATGAATCGCATTTTATCACATTCGTTTCTTTACGAATTCGATATCTAATTGTAAATGCGTAATAAAATCGCGGAATCTAAACGTCTTCCTGTGTACCTTCTTATGCAGTCGCGTTCTATGTAATCAATCGTACGGCGATTTCCGACGATATATTTTAACAATTATAATAATATCCCAAAATATATTCGAAAATGCATTTTAAAAAATGTAATCTCATCAATGTCAGTATTCATCAGTTCAACTAGGTGACGCTTATATGTAGGAAAAACTCAATCATCACAAAAAATTTAACATAACTGATTAAATATAACCGACAGGTGCTCATGCTGCACACAATCAAGATCCAAGCCCACATTTGCTGCACATTTCAATTATACACTATATGTCCTTTTATTAATGTTGGCAGGGCGTATCACAGCCACGTGTCAAGCTGCATCGCGGCCGAAAAATTGGGTTAATTAAATTGTCAATTCGAGCATGTTCCGCATTGCTGCGCCGCACGTTGAGCGCGAATATTAATGATCGGGCCGACGCGCCACGATTGACAATTGCTGATAAAGGCCGGCAACTGGCCGCTTGTAATTTGTAAATTGATTAATGCACAGCGCCGACCCGACCGCGCGGGCTCGTCGTTTGTCGCGCCCGACTAGAGCTTATCGCGCCGAGCAACAATGATAATTAATTTCGTACACTCCAACTAATCGTCCTAACGTACGATTTGCTTGTTTAGAAATGTTCTACAACTTGTTATATTTGTTTAATTGTAATTAAGTTTGCCAATACTTTTGCTTTTATTCTTATTTTTGTTATTATTTTTATGTTATGAAATGATGTATAGGTTAATGAGGGAAAAGAGTATCCAATAAAGGTTAAAAGATAGAAATACCAAGGTACATTGTGTTGCAAGAAAGTGGAAGAATGACAATTAAATGAGAGTCTGTGAGAAGAGTAGCACGA
>JAODAC010016338.1:0-21494 GCA_027575185.1 Mimaenictus wilsoni | reverse complement strand
GGAATCCCCAAAACCCCAATCCCCCTTTCTTTTCCCCTTTCTTCCCCTTCCCCCCCCCCCCCCCCCCCGCCCCCCGCCGCGTGATTGGCAACAACGAAAAACGTAAACAATTTTCGATTTCGTGCCGAACGTAAAATATTTACTATCCACCTTCAGTTATTTGATCTCCTGTGTGTGTAAAAAGTAAAAAACACAGTTAATAGATTTACGTGTTCACGTTGTTCATGTATTTATACTCTTCATGTGTTTATGTATTCATGTGTGAGTGCAAACACTTAAGTTTGTTTACTTTATCTTTTAGGTCTAGGTCGATGAACTACTTTTTTCTTATATTCCATTTTCATTAAAATATCTTATTTGTTATTATTTACATGTTTGTAAATATTTTTTCTATACATTTAGGCTATATCTTTGAATATTTTAGGGTATAACCAATTTAGGTGCGTTTAAAGTCAAGTTTTAAACAATAAAATTCAAAGAAAATGATCGTAAAAAATGGGAAGGTAAGTTTTATCAGTGTTTTGCTAGTTAGCAATTGACTACGGTAAGAATTAAAGCGGAATACTTGGTAGTAGCATGCGAGGATTAGACGCATTGAGCTTGTGTAGGTGTGATGGCGGCGGAGGTGGCGGTGTTGGCCGGAGTGATTTCGGCGTTATTTGCCGAACGCACAAGGACGGTAGAGGAGCGCCGCGACGCAATCCACTGGGATGCGCGCCGGCCGATGGCTCCTAGTCATATCTTCTCCTCGCCGTTTGGGTACGATGAGCGAACAAACTGGAAAATCAAGGAAATTCTAGGTTGATTGCAGAAAATTTGTGAAAATTGCATAGAGGGGAAGATATATTATGCTTTTTCACATCAAACAGAAAGAAATTAGGGGAAACACTGAGAAAATGCACAAAACGCGTGTAACGTCAGATCATGCTATAAGACGTCAGATGCTGTGTGGTTATATTTTTGGGCAATTTCACGCAAAATTCTAAACTTTGTTAAAATTACGTCACTTACGTCATACACGTCACTTTAAATGACGTCATTTATTTTCATTTTTATCAGTCTACGACACAGGAACTTAAGATTTGTTAGGTATATTATTAGTCAATTCTGTGATTTTATATTACGTCATGTTTTATGACGTTGCAATGTTGTTAGATTTCGGCAAATTCCATCACATTTCACACTGTTAGTCACGTATAATTCTATTTATTTCGAAATTAAGTAAATAATTATTTAAAATAAAGTTACGTTACATCAGTTTCTATGACGTCCCATTTTATGACACAAATATTTTTGGTTACGTAAAAATGTTACATTTGAATACTTTTAAAGGACCATCAAACAGGAATATTGACTACAAACTCCAAACAAAGCATATTTACGCAGTTCCCATAGAAATATGCAACAAGTGCAACTAGGAAGAGAAAAGCGTTAATAAAGACGACAGTTTATACCTTACGTACCGATACAGTGGTAACGGTACATGAATTAGCCCTTGGCCTGTACGTCGCTATACTCCATTTCCGCTTAATTTGAGCAATCACCTGCGAAAAGATCAAAAACATTAAACATATAACTCTTATCGGCTTCCGAAAAACTGATTATAAAATTGGATGTCTTAACCTTAGATTTCCCGATATCGATAAATGGGAATGTGTCATAATTTCCCCGGAGGTCACCGCCTTTGCCAGTGCAACAAAGTGACTTTTCATGCGTGGGGTGCAACGGCATAGCTTTTGCATAATTAAACTTTTCAATTCTGCGAAGGGTAATGTAATGACACGCCATAAACATTTGCATAAATTTCGCACATATATCCGACAGGATAGCAATATAACAGAATGCTGAGGACATGTGGTTAATTTAAACTTTTATGAGTTTTAGTGTTTTTAAAGGTTTCAATTCTTTTCTTTTTTATTATTTACTCGAGGGAAATATTAGGTGAAAGAATTGAAATGAAGAGAGGAAATTATATTAAGACTGAAAGGCTTGAAAAGAAGAGAAAGAGAAAATGAAGAAAAGGTGTTTTTAGAAGGAGAGAAGTTGAATTTCCGTAAAAATTTGAAGAGAAATAGCAAATAAATAGATTTCTACAATGTCACATGATGGTGTGAGAAGTTAAGCTTGTAAATAACAAAAACCCTTCATTCTCGAAGAAAATTTGCCAAATCAAAAAAATAATAATAATAATCGACATGTCTCATCGGTCTCATTGATATTTTTTATGAAGTTTTTAAAATTTTAGAAATGCAGTCACGCACCCAAAAAATGTTTTCTTCACAACTTAACTAACGGGAGGTAATCGTATTACAGGACGGATCAACTGCCTTTATGAACTTATTTGTAAAAAGCGCATTCTTTTCCATAATGAGAATGCCATTCACCTTTTATACATGAGCTGATCAGATCTTGAAATTTGAACGTTTTATTAAGGATTTTATGTAAGGTATATAATTGCGATATTTCAGGTACCTGCTGATTGGCTAGCAAAGTGTTGATTATAGAAAGATTGAGAGGAAAATGCAAGAACTTAACCGTGTATTTCCCCTCCGATTGACCTCAAAGAGCTAATAAAACGTACACAAGAAAACTAAGAATAAGAAAAATAACAAAATCTTTTCCTCCCTAAAGAAAATTGGCTAGAACAACAACAAAATAAAAACAAAACAGAGAACAGTACAGAAAAGAAGAAGCGTTATAAAAACCCGTCCATTAGCATTCAAAACTTTGCGTTTAACCATTGCATGTACAACACCGAACTCGGAATATGACAGCAGCGAGAATGGCCCGGAAATGCGCTGGAGGAAGTCAACATCAACGTCGGGCATAATGATTAATGCGCCCCTGTTAACTTTATTGTCCTGTCGAAAGTAAAAACGCATGAAAAGAACTCAACAAAACTCACCTCTCCGTTGCAGAAGCAGAAGAGAATAGCGACGCACAGTCCCTGAAAAAAAGAACAAAAATCGGATTTAAACAAATAGGAAACTAACTGTATGACTATATGAACGAGTATAGGATAAACAGCAATGTGGTTTTAATTAGTTTCGTGCGGTATTTGCCCACAGGTAAACCATATTGGTTCCGGTTGATGTCGCTGGGTTCGAAAACGGAACGAAAAGTTGGCGGCATAGGATACCTGAGAGGCAAAAGTCAGTCTTGTCTTGTCTGTCTGATCAGCAGTATGCTTCTGAATACCTTGAAATGCAATCCAATTTGTTAGGGCATGCATGGGAGCGCACCAGGGGTTATGTTTGCGCGATTCGCGTCATTTAGATTTGCATTTTATTAGAGTTATGCATATATGCAAGGATTGGCCTGCAATCCGAAAATTTGCATTTTTATTCTAATGACGCACGTAGGAAAACGCGGGAATATGTTTTTTAGGTTTAAATATTTATAAATAACTATAAATAATCGAAAATATTTAGATTTTAAAACGATGAAATTCGTAGAAACATGTTTTGGTGATTTAAACCTTTATTAGGTGATATTAGCTGAGTTACTTTGACTTGTATGCGAGGTTATGTGCTTGTAGGAGGAGTTATAATTATCATAGTTCAGTCTTTGAACCAATAAGGTTACAAGTGGACGCCCTCTTTTAAATTTAATTTCCTTGCCTTGCATTTCACAATGCGGTTGTTATATTAGGGTGGCATCATTCTTATCGTGTTTTTCTCTTTAACCACCCCTTTCGTATTGCCCCCCTGCCTACTATAAAGCTTCTATGATTGGCTGAGGTAATCTAAGACAACGTAAGTATGCTGCGATTGGTCGAATAAGCACCGATATCACCTAATGAAATACTTTTACTCTTCGTACTTTTAAAATAGTATATGAAATATATATCTATATATATATATATAGAACTTTCAATATTTCTCTATTAAAATACCAATAATTCTATACAAAACATCAAAGTTTAATTTGTTTTCAAACTTTTCTTATCGTTCGTTATACTTTAAACTACTAGTTGTAACTGCACTTAAAAATACTTAAATCTTCAACTACAGAAATGCAAGTTTGAAAATGTCATTCTTCCACTTTACGTTTCCTCACTTTAAACTTACTTTAAAATGAGGAAAAACTTAAGAAAACTTGAGAGACTTTTACCAATTTCCTATCACCCTCAAGATTTGTAAATTTTTAAGCGAATTTCTTGCTTCTTCTTATCAACGATTCCCATTGGTTCCTTCATTCAAACTCCTTCAAACAAAGTTGCGAAATGTAAAGCCATTTTAATAGAAAATAGAAACAATGCAAAATAAATAAATAAAAGATGATAAATGGCGAATGCACTCAAAGTCGATTAGAATTTTACAATTCAAATCTCCGGGATACGTAGTGTAGTAGAGCGCATAAAATCCGGCAAGACGCGAAGCAATAACACGGGATATGATTTTCGTCGCGGAGTTGAGATTTCCTGGATTCTCCTGCTGCTGAGAAAGAAACGTAGAAGGCGAAAGAGAAGGATGAGTGAAATAAGATATGTTTCCATCACGTATTGTGTACGAAGACGCGCTCGGGGAACAATATAATTTCTTTACAATCCAATCTAACCGTGTAGATACCTGAATTTCGAACGAAGAGAATGGTAATCTTCGCAATATTTGTGAAATATTTAATGAAAACTTCCGGTAGAGAGTTTTGTGTGGCAACAATAAATATGAGAAGCTATAAAAAATATTAAATGAGAATCAATGGAGTGAATTGTATTAGAATTCTTTAGAGAAATATATTTTATACATAAGAATGGTCGTTAAGAATGGGCTTTGCTGCAGTGCAATTTTTTATGTTTTTTGTGTGCTTCCAGTGTTTGTAAGATTTATCTTCAATCGTATTTCTTTTATTCGTGACGTTATTTTTTGTTCTATTTTAAATGGGTTTTTCCGTTAAAAATCACTTTTTAGGGGAAAATTTAGCTCCACCTCAATTTCATGTCATCGCCTAAAATACGTAGGATGACAACTCCCCCTGTACTTTTATAACGAGGATGATTGTGCTACGACCAGGCGATCGTCAAGAAGTTGCAAAGCTTTATTAGTCACCTCTATTGGAGGAACTTAAAAAGGAGGGTGCGTGCTTCAATACGACGACTAGGGGTACTTCCATTGGCGTCGACCTTCTCCCTGACTCACTCCTATTGGTGCAACCTGAAACCCAATATTTTAACCCCTCCCTAATTCTATACGACATTGCAGACACCATTTACGTAAGCACGTACAACTCACATTTGCATTTATCCAAGAAATTCAATGAAATTCCACGTCTTTTCATTAATTAGAAAATATCGAGTGTACTAATAAGTTCATTTCTAATTAATAAATGTTGCACATTGTTTTGAAACGTGCATCGCACTACAAACTTCAATTAAACAAGTATACCAGTAAATCTTCACCCTTACCAGTTTCTATATTTTCTCTCTAGCGTTCTATCTTCTATATTCTCTTCTTTTCTTCGTTTTTTCTTTCCACTTTTGAGGGAATGAGGCCTTCGTTTTTTTTCTGTAACTCCTTGTATTTTTTACAGTTTTATGGCGACCCTAGACTTTTATTCGTATTTTTAAGCCACAAGCTTTGCGAATAGTCACGTTTTATATTCCAGTAAAAATGATTAATTACAAAAACGTTGCGAATCAATAAAAATTATGTTTTTCATGTTTAAATTAAATGAAACATTAAAAATGGGGATAACAAAGTTTTGTATTTTCATGGCTTTGAGCACTTTGCGTAGCTTTCAGCCGGAAAATGAAAGTAAAAGCTTCCGAACCCGAAAAATTTGGTTGTTTTACATTTAACTTGTTTTTACATCCAGTGAACACAAATTTACAAATTTTCCACACATTTACTATTAATTTCCTTGTGCTATAAACATTTTACATGATTTTGTTTGTTTTTGGGCGAATAAACGTGGCAAAACCATGTTTCATAATTACCATTTTCCTCTGCGTGTGGCTCTTTTCATGTGTTCTATTCCTTAAAGATGTTTAATAGGTTGAAAATGGGTTTCGCTCCACCCCTAACCAAATCGTTAACTAACAATTAGGGTGCCTAAGGGGATATTTTGGTTTGAACATGAGGGTGCGTGTATCAATCGACCGATTAGTTTAGCGACTATTGGTGCGAAGCTTCATCAGACTTATTCCTATTGGTACATGACATCATATAACATACTATTTTAACTCCTCCCAAATTTTACATAATCTTGTAAATATTAATATGATACATATTAGGAAACTATATGTTAGTATTTTTCAGGGCTTTGTGGAGCTCTTAGCTGGAAATGAAGGTGAAAGCTTCCAAATTCGCAAAGTTTGCTTCTTGTTACATATTTAATCTGTTTTAACTGCTACTGGACATAAATTTCTAAATTTTACGCACATTCAAACATTTTACAGGATTTTTATTTGTGTTTTGACAATATAACGTACTAAAACCACGAAATTATCAGACTTTATTAATATTTTTTGAAATGAAATATTAAATGGAATATTGTAAAATGTCAAAACGTAAATTACTGATAGTGAATTAATGATCATCAATTAATTGAGCGGTTGTCTCGCATAATCAGTACGTAATGATTTGTGCTGAAGTGTGTACTCAATGTATCTCATTAACTTTTCACGGCAATAATGAATAATTCATTGCGATTAGGAATAGGGTGAATCATTTATTCATACTTTCTCCATTTTATTTGCGCGAGGCTAGTTTTTTATGAGTTTTATTCCGTTGACGCTTTTTTCAATAACTTACGATTAGGATAATCGCACCCTCGTTTTTAAAGTAAAGGGGGAGTTTAAGTTTAAAAACGAGGGTGGATCCATTAACGCTACGTTAGGGGACCTAATATTGGTGCGCAGCTTTACTTGCCTCTTTTCTATTGGTTCAACGTGCATGATTTGATATTATTGACTATTTTAACTCCTCCCCAATTTCATATAATTTAATAAATAGAACTAAGTGGCTTATTTCGGGATTTCGGTGAATTATTTATGCTTTTTTTCATTGTTTGTGGGTTTGATAATTTTTTTATGAATTTAATTCTTTTTTTATTTCACTATTATAGTGGGAATAAAAACGGATTTTATTTTGTCGGTGTGTTTGGACGCAGAGAAGCGAAAGTTTCGCATCTTTGTGTTCTGATGTTATATTCGGTTTCTTGTTGGTAATTTTTTATGAAGCTGAAATTGTTTTTGGTACCACGCATCACCACACCATGGATCATTTAATATTTACAGCAGTATTTCGACGGGTATCATAGCTTAGTATCGCAGGTTTTATTTTTCTATTGTTTTATTATTCAAAATGATTTCGTTCCCTCGATGTCAAGGATACGGATAATAAAAATAATGATTGTGCAGAATACAGATTGTGTTTTGATGGATGATGAAAGGAAATAGGTGATAAAGGTTGCTTTAACTCCTCTTCTTTTATTGACTCCCATCTATGCTTTCCCTTTATTCTTCCTTTTTTATATCATCAAGGATTAAATGGTTAAAGTTAAATTTACGGCCTTCATATTGGTCCTTAAAATAACTTGAAAACTTGAAAACAAGAGTGAACTCTAGGAGGAGATACACTAAAGTGGGAGGTAAGAAACAAAGGCGCTCCTCCTCCCTTCCAACTAATAACTCAACCGAAACTTGGACAAGATATGAATTGCTTCGTTAGCAGCCGCAATCGCCACTAATGATGGCGTAGCAAATAAGAAGCACTTCCGAATGACCGGAATACGTAATTTGAGCGGCGTCGTTACTGTGGCGCGGCGGCCCCGACTATAGGAAATGCGCAACAATTGCCGGGCATCTCGATTGCGCTCAGGTGCAGTCAGCCTTTGTCACTGTCGACAACACCACCGCACGACATGCCACCCAATCGAGTTTGCACCGAAACGTCGCATCTCAATAGACGTATGTCTTGTTAGAAGTATTGGACACCGGAAACGGATGCTTTATCGCCACGATAATTCCTTTGTTCGCTTGCTGTTTATATTCCTACGTAGACCTGTGATCGGCAATGGTGCGCCAAAGTAGGGATAAAATGAGTTATTTGCTTTTGAAACATAAACTTGTGGGACGACTGTTAGTTGGCTTGTTGATACTGCGCAGGGGGGCGGAGGCGGCTGAGGTGAAGGTGTATGTAACTGGTTAACGATTATTATTACCTGCAGGGATGAAGTAACGCCGGAAACCATCTCGTACGCGTATTCCCATGGTCCGGGCTGATTGGGCCGAAACGGGGTCAGGAGATAGTTTAGCCCGAGGAGTGGAATTAACAACAGTGTGGCTCTGTAACAATAACGAAGAGAAAACATACAAATTCATTGTAATTTCCGTTATGTTTTAATTTGTCAAAATTGAGAGTTTTTTATGTGGGGGAGGAGTTAAAATGAAAGCGGAGGAGTTTAAAAATCATTAACTTTTGAAAACAGGGAGGAGTTAAGAAAAAATAAGAAGGGAGAAGGTTAACAAATAAGGGCTTTCTTGAGAAAGGGGAGGATCTAAAATAAAATGGTCAGAGTTAAAAAGAGGGAGGAATTAAATCAAAAAGGAAAAGAGCTACACAATTATTTTTCAAATTATATCATGAATAAAAAGAAGACTATACTAAGAAGGGAGGAGTTTAAAGAATTTCATTATATTCGATGACTCCTTAGAGTTTTCTCACCACTCACAGCCTGAATCATCCACCCTCTTTATAAAAACAGACGGGGAACTCACTCCAATTGGTTGAACTACCCTCGATATTACAACCTCCTTCACAAAAGTAGGACAACTACTGTTACGGTTAGGTTGGAGTTGTCTACAATGAAATTTGAGGAGGAGCCAAAAAAGTTCCCGAACATTGCATTAAATTCCTCGAGTTAACAGCGAGTTGCATTAATTTATAGCTATTTGCATGTTATACAATTTAATACTGTCGACAATGCATTACATTTCCTGACTAGCGGTAATTTCAAACTTTCAACAGCACATAGCTCATAGCTGCAGCTTCTCACGGAATGTAAATTATTTCAAGCATCACTTACATTCATAACTGCCAGAAACAACTACATATGAACGTCAAAAACATCAACTTTTCAAAATTTACATAACATGCTTATTACCTTTCCGGTACACAGAGTTTTACAATTGGACTTAATTATACATAGTTCAAATCCAGTTTAATCTGCTTGTGAGAAAATGTTTCTGATCTTTCGTACGTGACATGGATATGGATAGCGTCCTTTCGTCCTTTCTTGTGGTCCTTCCTCGGTTCTTTGACATTTCTAGGGCTATCTCTATTTCTTCCGGTTTTAGCAAGAAATAGGAATTCTATGCAGTAAGAAGGACCGAATCTCTTGAGTGACTTCAACTTACTTGAAATACGTCCCTTCATGCGTCACTTCCAATTCGATAGTTTCTCATTCACGTGAAACGAGAAACGGGATGGTAAGAATAAGGAAGCGGCATCGGAAAAAGGAAGTTCAGGAACGTCAATCTTAAAGGATTACACATTAGATAAGCGTATCTAATACTTTTTGTATGGATTATAGTTCCTGAATCATTCAAGTAGACTTAATTGCTTTTACCATTAATAACAATAAAGAGTTTGTGTTGAAAGTGGAATGATGAAAAAGGAAAGAGGATAGAGGTGGAGTTTCTCATTTAACGTAGACAAACATAAAGATGAGAATAAAATAAGGAAATAATAATAAATATATGGAAGTATAAATATACACACCTTAGAGCTTGTAAAGAAGCTCGCGAAGCACCAGAGCCACCCTGCGGCTGTTTACGCAACTTCACGTACAAAACGCAGAGAATATTACAGAGGAAAATAATATTACAGACGACGGTGCCAACGACGGGAATGAGAAGGATTTTATTATAGCTCGTATCTTCTATCCAACATCTGTGGAATAAAAAAACATGATTATTTGGTATAAACTTGAGGAAACTCTTAGATTCAAGTCTTTAAAGTTGTCTATATTTCTTTTATTGTTTAATTTATCGACCTTCAACGGTTATCGTCGTTAGTTTTATTCTGCTTTATTTTTAATGTAATAAGTCATAGTAGACATTAATTGACTATTGATGAGAAGAAGAACTTATTTGTTCTACATCCATCGAGAATCGAACCCGGGGCCTTTTGGTTAGTGGTCATTGAACTTACCACTGTGCCACAAGGTGAATTTTCCAGTTATCTCGCATATTTAAAAATATTATCCTCGCCTCAATTTATATTTCAACTGCAATAACACACCTTTAATATTCATTTAGCAAATATATATATGCATAGCGTGAATTTAGTGTTATTTTTGCTCTAAATTAATGTATTAATTAATTAACGTCAATTTGCTGCGAGCATTTATGGTGTAATTGCGCACATGCTGATGTCGGCTGGCTAATGCAATTCAACGCTGCGAGAATTTGTATTTCGCAGAAATTGGGGTTATACTAGGTATTATTTTACAGACGCTTCGCGGCGCCTCCACCATAAGCACGCACGAACACAAACGTTATAATATCACACAGCGCACATGCGGTATTTAATTTATGCCCATTTGAGTGTGTCGATATTTGTGTAATGTGTGCATGTGCTTGAATATGTTTCCGCTTGCATGGCGCCATTTTATTGCGCTCTTGTTGCGACTGCCAACTACACAACGCTGCTTTCTACTGTATAATAATGTGATGCAACAGAACAGAGGGTTGGAAATGACAATTAAAGAGCATATTATAGTCAATGTTAATATCTAACGTATTACAAACATTTGATAATGATTTAAATACACTTTATTCATCTAAGGGGAAAGTTTTAAATATATGCGTGTGAAGCTATCCATCTTCATATAATTTCATTTGGTAAAAGCTCAAGAGAAGCGACCTTTGAACTCACCTTGAATCCTCAGCAGGACTACTGTAAACTGCACGCATGTAGGCGTAGGCAATGATGAACTTCACGGGCATGCCCCAGCCGAGCAGGACCATGCCACGCAGGAGTTTTGTTTCAGACACAAAGGCTGATACTAGGACTGTGTGCAGATATAGGCCCTCACACAGCATCCACGAATAGTTCGACAGCAGAAAGAAGAAGAGGATTACATGTAATACTTTACACCATGCCTGGAAATGTAATAAGATTTGTGATACGTCTTTTTAGACATTTTCTGATTAAAAAAGCAATAAATATGAGTTTAAATGAAAAGTGGGATTCACTGAATATCAAAACATTTTTTGAAAATTGACTATCTATAAGCAATAGCTAAACTAATCAAGAATATATTCTCCAAATTTAAAGTCGGTAACTTCAGTGTTTACGAAGTTATAGTTCATAAAACTCATAAAAATGTGGCTTATGTTAATTGTTTTTTGTCTTCGCGTACCCGATTGAGAAAATTCTATTGAACCAATTTGCTTGAATTATATATCAATTATATATCTAGCTCTTGGATTTTCAGTTTGCAATTAAAATTAAAGACCCTAGAGTGTACATAGCTGAGCAACTAAAAAACTGGTACTTGAGGGTCTCCCTTAAATACTAGAGAACAAAGGCGATGATTGTTAAAAATCTGGTTTAGTTACATGAATTACACAGGATTAGGAATAAAAATAAGTTTTAACTCTAGACATTAAGCCTTTAATGTATCTCTGAACATTTTAATATCATTGTTTCCGCGATGTTGGTGTCGTCCTGTATTGGATTGCAGAACGCGAAAATTCGAAAGGAACGCAAGGCATGTGCCGACAAAGAGCACCTTTTATCGACGGCTATAAACAAGCAGATAGTACGCTGGCGATGGTTAAACTCGACACCCAGCAGATGCGATTGTTTCCACTCTTTTTCATCTACGCATTGTTTCGATTGGAAAATTCGAGCCACGATAAACTCTTATTTCTTTCACTTTTTTATTTACGATAAAATGCAATTTGTTCAACAATGTATAAGAGTTTCAAATGTATTCGGAATTTGTGATTTAAAAGTTTGATTTTATGAATTTTTGATGAAGACATGAGCTTTCTTTAAAATTTCAAGTTCATTTTATGTGGTTATAAGTCCATTCAGGTTAAATATGAAAATTTCAAATAAGCTGCAGTTTACTTGAAAGTTATTGTATTTGCTATGGTTGCATTTTTAATGTGCGATGGCAAGGATAAATAAGTTAAAGTTCCAATTTTTCAAAGCGTCAATCTTAGCCATCATTTCACTCAATTTTCACACCCAAAGGCATGAAAAAATCCAAAAAACAAAAATTGTATGTGTTTATTCTTAGAGAATGGTGAAAAAACTACATTCAGACCATTTTTTTAACTAAAAGCATCCATAATTCATTATTATTCATGACTATTTAATCCAATAACACACCAAAACTCTAACAATCAATCAACTTCTCGCAAATTGTCAATATTATCAACATTATCAGATTAGCTTAACTTTAACGCACTATACTACACAACCTGACGAATAAATCTATTCCCCTATTTCTTCATTCGCTCATTCCTTTATTCGCTCACAATGTTTGAGATGTTATCCGCGACGAAAAGATTGTGTTCAGATAGAAAGAAAGAGAGACATCAGCAAAACTGAAAGTTTTTCTAACTTTTACGACCCGGCGCGGCGCGTCCGGTTCCAATAAAAACTGCACATTGAACTAGCTGAAATTACTCTTCAGTTGTACCAGCATCCGAAAAGAATGCTGAAATCGATAATCGAGGAAATGTGGTGGAATGCTGAGGCTGGTTTGGTGACGGTCCACGTCTGCAATCGTAGCCTTCACTTATCAAACCCAATGCGACAACTTCAATTGCAATTAACTCGATAAAGTCGCGAGCTAACAGCAAATTGCACTCGCAGGCAAACAGTCAAAATATTACGGCATAACTTGGTGCATACAATGCCAAGAAAAGGATGCTGTCGACATTTTGGGGAAGCGCCTTAGGATTCAGTCATTTTCAATTTATCTCGTCTTGCTTCCTAAATATGACAAGTTATTTTTAACTTGGCATAATTCGGTGCAGATTTAAGGATATATTCTATATTTAGTATTTAGGAAAGAAATGTGAGGAAATTGATAAGAAATATCTTTAAATTTACACTTACAGAACATTTTTGCCCGCTTCTCGGCAAAAATTACATCTAAAGTTTAAAGAAACAAGGAAACTATAAATAAAATTACTAAAATACATAACTAAAAATTCTAGTATATGACAATGCATTTCTTATTCTTATAAGGTAATTTTGGCCAAATTTCCCCTGTTAATATTATTCCAAACCATTACCGATATTCTCCAATTTTGACATTATCAAACCGTTCCTGCCGCATCTCTTCAACAAAAATCAGACACGTTCATTCATTTTTTCTAAGCAAATCGACCGGGTTATCGGTAAACGACCCCGCCTGCATAAAATTCCTGCTGAATCTACTAAAAGCTTCTAATCTCCACTTGTAACAAATAAATGATTAATGAACAATTCGCTGATTATATTCTACCTTAATATTCCAGCTTAAACTACAGTACTACTGCAATGTATGAAATAATTTATTAGGCGACTATTTATCTTCTCCTAAAAGGCTAAAATTGAAAGGCACAAAAACGCTGAATGGTGTGGAAAAGCATGAGCAAAAACGTAGAGAACATAAAAATTGCGGCACGCACTTAAAACTCCTCCTATTACTTAGCGAAAGGATTTATGAACATTTAGGGGATGGTTTTATGTTGCTTATTACAATTGCGTAGGACTGTGCGAGCATCCAACAAAGAAGGATGCTTTTGTCTTGGAATAATTCAACCAGACAATGTGGTCGCAATTTAAGTGCATATCTTGTGGTATTTCTGGTAGGCGTGGTAATTAATCCAATACAATTTGGTTTGATGGGTAATTTTTTGTTTGTTTTAGATGTGGTTAAGAATTATATATTACGTGCATTCATGAGGCAATTACGGTTAAAGGGGCTTATTAGACATTGTAATATGTAATTATGGTCAAATGATGAAGGTTCTATATAAAGTCGCAGATTTTTCTTTGAAACGTGAAATATAAGATAGTTCAACTATATAACCTCATAAAATTGCAGGATGTACGTTAATTATGAAATGAGTTATGTCTACTTTTAAAATGTAACAGAAAGAAATCTTTGAAATGCATCATTCTTTATTTTAGGTTATAAATCCGTTCAGATTAGATACCAGAATCATAAATTCTTCGCTGTTATTTGTAGAAAGTATTCCATTTTCAGTGGTTTTAAGCAAAAGCAGCTACAGTAATTATATGTTAGGGAAAAGGACACTTTATTGAACTTATAAATAATGAAGGAACCAAAGTTATGCGACGAAATTTACCTGATATTAATATATAAATCAACCTTTATTGGCATATCTTCTTATATAACTTCTTTTCTCCATCACACTACATCTATTTACACTCAACAAAGAGACGCCCGTCTCGTAAGCATTCCCAGTCGAGCCGCCCTTCTCCTCTTCTCATTTACTATCGCGGACACCCTGGCGACTCCCTCTCCCTTCTCTCCTAATCACCCACCATCACATTCACTCCCTCTCACATACCTCTCGCTAATTCTTGATTCATTCCCATGCATTCTCCTGCTAAATGCTTCCGAGCATCCCTCCCTCCTCACATAGCACACACTTTCTGAACTAGTCTCCCATCCATACTTTCTATCCTCTATCTTCCGAACCACACCTTGCACGTGACAAGGTCACTTTTTCCTTCGCTCCTTTTCCTATGCCGCCAATATATTTCGGTCTCCTCGCCACAGTTGGCACTGCCTGGTACCTTGGGTTATAGGTGCTGCCCTCAATGCAGCTCTGCCTAATTTTCTCCTCTACTTCCTCCTCATTACTCCTTCTACTGATCCTCCCTTCTCCCGTAACTGCCTCACCGCTGTCTCTGATAACCCGCCCGTCTCATACATCTTTCTTCTCTCTCACCCCCATGTAAACCCTCTTCGTCCATTCTTACAAGTTTTTCCTAATACCTTATCACTTTACATTTAGCATTCCATACTACACTCATTCTTCCTGTTTCCTGAAGGACTATATAATTCGGTGTCGACCTCTCTAACCTCATTAGATCCTTCAGGAACCATCCTTGCTCTTTCCAGCCACTCCCCCTCATATATACCCTAAATCTCCACTCCATATATTAAAATGGGCTTCTTATCACTCTGATGCACCCCATCCTTTTCTCACACCCATCCGAATTTTTTTCTGCCGCTTTTAACAGTACACCATTCTTCCAGATCCACAAGTCTTCCCCAATTCATGCTTTTCTATACCTTACCCTCACATTTACTCCCTTGCTTCTCTCCTCCATGGCCGTAGATCAAATATTCTTCTGCACTTCTCTTTCCTCTAGCGTGAGGTCCACATAGATTTTAGTCCCTGCCAACTCCATATCCCCCACCTCGATGAGGATCCATCGTGTCCTAGCTCCACACACTTTTTTTGTTTCCACGTTCACTTCTAACTTATTCCACACGCCTTTAATCTTCCCCTTGCTTACTCCCGTCACCACCACATTCCTCCTTCTCACCTCCCTATCCCACATCTCTTCCTTTTTCTCCATAACCCCTTTCTTCTTCATCACCGTCTGCCAGTTCCCTTCATCCTTTTTCTGTCTCTCCACTCGCTCTTTATCCTCCCTTCTTCGTTTTTCTTTATGCCCTCTCTTTCGTTCCGCTTTCCATTTTGCTCTTGCCTTTTCCATACTTTTCAGTTTCCCCTCCAGGCTCCTTCACCCCTTGTCCATTCGTGTATTTTCTTCCTTCTCTTCCCTCCTTCTCTTTCCTTACTGCTCCCAACAGACATGATATTAAATTGTTTTTAACATTCTTTAGACATGAGATAAAGGTATATATGTTTTATCAAATAATATCAGATATATTCTATTATTCGTGACCTTAATAACAATCGGGGAGAGTAATAGTACATGCTTTGAAATATCACTTTGTATACTTCTGTTTTGATCATGTATTAGGAAATATGTTAATTTCTTGCTTTTTAATGCATTGATCAAAAGAAAAATAACGATAAACAGTTGTAAAATCTTTATAATAAATAAAGATTTAAGTGAAAGAAAAAGGAAATAAAATCGATAAACAATCCAGAGATAAATGTCAATACTCTTACTTTATCTCCCCTTATGTCTCTATTTTCCTGCTCTTTTATTTCCACCTTTTATTCTTTCAATTCGCACGTCGAACAATTTAATCAACTAACACCCCTCGTGTCTTCTTCGATGCTATTTAAAACTGAACCAACCACCCAAACACGCACAATCACCTATACTCTCAGTATACCCACACAGACACTCTCAACACCCACATAAATCTTCAACCACATACTTCCCATTCTGGCGAAACGGGAAAACTACTTAATGGGATTAAATTGCTCAGCAAACACCATTTAGTCGCAACAAACAAGAAAGGAATGTGCTCAAACAGCCACCACATATACACAGTTTTGCACACAACAAAACGTTTTATACACATGTACGTGGCTATACATGCGGAAAAACCTCGACGAAAAGTAAGTAACAATGTTAAGTCCTAACCCCATTTTCTCATTTTTCTTTTACCAGTTTGACAGCGGCGAGCCGGGTTTCACTGGAAAAACGCTCGTTGACGACGAAGTCATTACTGTTACTTAAAACGTGAATTTTTCCAAGCTTTTGCTATTTCTACCGGCTCTTGCATTTTGCTTATATGCACATTGTGCGTGCATTTCATTTAATTGAAACATGCGCATGCCTTTAATGCGTTTATTACATATGCTAATGGTGTTTAGATTCTGAATTTTTATATTTTTTGCTTTTAATGAACAGTGTTCGAGAAATTAAAAGTTATAGTTTATGGTTTTTAATGGGAGTCTAATATGTGTAAATTAAGAAATTATTACATAAATTAATTAATTAAATATCATTAGAAATGTTTAATAATTTTTAATAATACTGCATAAATATTAAACTTTAAAACTTTAATAAAATTAAACAAAACATTAAAAGATAACAATGAATTTTAATTATAATCTCGGCAGAAGTCATTAATGATTGCATAATCCGTTTGCAATTTAATCTCATAACTCAACCCCTTCATAATTCTACGAAATTTACGAGGATGATACGCATTAAAACCTCAAGCTGTGAAATATTGTAGATGAAAATGCACGCTGCAGAATATTAAATAAAAGCACGTAAACACAGCAGTGGGCAACTCAAAGTTTAATAACGTTTTGCATTCCTTTTCATCCTTTGATTTGTTTTTTCATTTTACAATCTAAAATTTGTTAAACCATTAGAATAGAATCTAATAGTGTATCTAATAGTTTAAGTTTCTAAATTGTTTTAAGATAAATTTTAACGACTGCCTACCAGTTATAAGAAGCCACATTCACTTTTAACATAATATTGTTCAAATTAATGCGAAAAATGTTAATAACTCCCAGGAAAATACATTAATTTTAATCAAAGATAAAAGAAAAGTTGATTAAATTTGGATGCGTTTCATAAAGAATGCCTTGCAATTCTCATTAACGCAGTCGATCATAAAACAATGCAAATTTCCTCCTCTTTTAATTGAAAATCTAATTTTGCCGACAAACCTCTCGCGAAAACGTCAAATTAAACTAGTTCATTCCCTACGCCCCGGCTGACAATTAAACATTCAAGGCATGTGAATTGATTGCAAACAACAACGCCAAGATACTTCGCCTTTATGCTAATATTTTGCGGTTGATTTAATTACATACGGTTTGTGGGAGTTTTCGATGAAATATGACATAAGTGGGTGATATTTAGGTGGTTGCGTCAATGTACTGAAGCGAAATAAACGAAAACTTCTTGAAAAGATCGGTACCTTTCAATGGGTTTAAACATACTTTATTAGCGAAAACAGGCCATTTAAGCGCTGCTTCAAAAGTAGGTTTCTCTTGCATTTTAGCTAAACATGTCCAAAACACATCATGGATGAAATAACGACCCCACCCCCATGAAGAACAAGAGAGGATACAAAATGGGATCAACAGAAGTGAACACACTCTCCTACGCGGACGACACGCTCTTGGAGGCGGAGAACGAAGACGATCTGCAAAGACTCTTGCAAAAGACTCTTTCATAACAGTAGCTGAAAGATACAATATGGAAATATCCCAAAAAAAAAACGCAATGCATGGTCATCAAGACATAGTCAAGTGGGACAGGCACAGAAGAAGACAACAACAACAGGCTGGCAAAATGAGAAATCAATCGCCCCGCCACCAAAAAACCTGCAAGAAGACCACCGAAGAGGTGGAAAGAATCATGGTCAACGTCGGAAGAAGCATAAAGCACCATAAACAGGCAAGAGCCTACCGAAAAGGAAGAGGAGGAGGAGGATGTCCAAAGTACGTAATTTGAGCATTCCTGAACATGTTTTGTACGATAATTGCGGTAAAACTTTGCAAAAAGTTCAGAAATTGCATCTTATCGTTCGAATAATTAGAGAAACAGATCACCCAATGTGTTTAAACACATTTTAGCGAAAACAAGTAATTTAAACACATCTAACGTTTGTCTTTTCTCTCTTACACTCTCTTACTTTTTTATCTTACTCTTACAAAAAGCCAAACATTCCTTATAAAATAAAAGACAAGAAAAAATCAATAGAAAGGGTTTATTATCCTACGAAACCCCGGAAATCCCAAAGAATATAATTGTCAAATTCTTACCGGATTGTTGGCGACGATGTCAGTGCGATAGACGACGAGATTATTCCACAGTAGCCAGAGAAGATTGTTCATAGCGAACGAGGCGAACAGATTCATATGGACCGTTATCCGCGCACATCGCAGCGATCTGTAACAACAAACGTCATCGTCATCTCAATCTCAGTCTCAGTCAGTCAACGCAATCACAATCGCTGCAGATGTAATAATGTATCTGATCGTAGATTTGCGCAGTGCGATAAAGCCCTCGAAATAGTAGGACATATTGTCATTTTGTCTGCGTGAATGAATGCTTACAGCCCATTCACATATCAGAGTATGAGCATACGAACGACTTATTCTCTTATTGTGGCTGCGACATTGATGCGTGGAGCTACTTGACTACGATGACAAACAAAAAATATTCCGACAAACAAATAAAAAGATTCACAAAGGAATAAATAAAAAAAGTGTTGAAAAAATGAGATAAAATCATGGACAAAGAAAAGATACTGATAAAATGAAAGAACCAGAAGAAGAGGAAGTAAAGAAAGAAAGGGAAATATATAAAAGTAGTTTCAAAAGTCGATTTAGAGTAGAATTTTTGGCATATTTATAGTTGAGAATTTTTTACAAGTTTTCTTTTATTGATAATGGGATAAGGGTTCTACAGTTGAGATTTAGGCATGGTAATAAAATAGTTTTTTAGCTATTACTATAAAATATTTGTTAGGACTTTAAGACTGTGTTTCTTAAAAATATTATTGGAATTTTGTGCTGTAAATAATGATTTATAAGATTTGTACGTTTTGCAACAGCAATTAGGTACCTTTGGCGTGAATTAAACTGTTTACATGAATCGCAATCTCTCCACTCTATTACAATATTAAATTCCCGTTTATATAACGTTTATATAACCTTTATTGGCATACAAACTTTCACAAATTTCCTCGAATTTCAGCTCCACTTTATAACTCCACTAAATCAATACATAACAATACACTAAATTCCTATAAATAAATACAATAAAAAACTAACCAAACGTAAAAAAATACAAATTCCATTGCCTTGACCCAAGTCTCCATCTCTCTATTGCCGAGCCTTCCTTCTTCTTTGCTTCTCCATCAGGTTCTCTCAGACCTACTATCCATCCCTTATTCATTCCTACGCATTTCCACGCCAGGTGCTCCCACGTATCATAGTCTTCTCCGCACAACCAACACTTTCTGACCCATCCCCACCTTTCTCCCTGTCTCTTCCAAACCACCTCTAGCCCTGACCATTATTCGCTTTTCCCCGACCGTTTTTTCTTGGCAGTCCATATAAACCGGTCTCCTCCCCACTACCTGCACCTCTTGGTACCCAGGATTACATGTACCGTTTCAAACTTCAGCCTTTAACCCCCTGTACGCCCTCCTTCAGGCCTATTATCTCCCTCCCTTTACTATTCAATTCCTCTCTCATTTTTCCAATTTCTGCTCTTCTTTCATCTTTCTCTTGCTCTCTCCTTGCTACATCTTGTTGTAGCTCTTTTACGGCCTTCCAGAGCACTACCGCCGCATCCATTCCCTTTAGTTCACACGCCTCAGGGGAGACGCACAGTTCTCTCATTCTCTTTGCGCCTCCCGTGGGCGGTGTCCTATTTATCGGCATTCTTCACTTTCCAAACAAACTTAGTGCTGTCCCGCTCTCTCTTATCCACTTAACGCTTGATTCGCGCCCCCACAAACCGGTTATCCTGCCGCGTCGACCTGTGTCGGCCGACAAGCCTGTGTGGGTACACCACATATGTAAACACAAACACCCAATTAGAAGAAAACTCTCATATCTTCTTTGATTTCTATTAAATTTGCGGCAGACATCGAGCTCGACAAAACAGCCTTTGACACCTCCCGTAATCCAAATTTCAGCAATATGTGCCGAAAATCTTTGAGGTTATCACGCTTCAACTGCGGTGTCCACTACGTTCCGTGCACCGTGCACCCCGTACATATAGCTATAAACTGTATTATAATAGTTTTATTAACTTTAAGGCTTTAAAATGGCGCCTTAGGCGCGACTAAAAGGGTATTCCACCCCTTAGGTGCAAGGAAACTATGAACATGTGAAGAATAATTTGAAATCCAATTTAGTTTTTAAGCTGAAAAATTCATAAAGTCAATTTTCTATGGTTTCAAAGTTATATAGGAGTAATTAAACTTAATTTCCTTAAACTTCCTCAATGTTAATTTCAAAAAGTTATAAAGGGTGGAAAGAATTAACAGTTTTGTTATTTTAAGGGCATAGGAATGACGCTTTTGATGTGAGTATTATACGAAATAATGAAGAATAATATGAAAAGAAAAGAACTATTATTTTTAAGCTTCCTTAGCAATTGTAAAAAGTAAACCCAATAACCCTGCGTTAAACTTAATTTTCATACATTTTGACTTGTATAATATTAGTTTCAACTTTAACTCATAGGTTTGTTATTACCTAGAACATAATTCATTTCTTTCATAATAAACTAACATTTTCTATTACCCCTAGCTCTAAGGTTAAATAACCAAAAAAGAACTAATTACCTTTGAGCATTGTATAATATTTTAAAGTTTTATATGATTTTTATAAATAACTAAAATAACTTTCTTGTGTGCGTATGCCGCCGTAAAGAGGCGGTCAGTCACAACCTCCTGGACTGGTACTTTCCAGGAGTATCTTGATGAGAGTGCAGAGGCGTAAATTCTGCACGGAATACGACAACTTGCACGATCACCAGATGCAGCACAAGTCGAAGGAGTAGGTTGTAGAGACACTTGAAAGGCGAAACATT